>BQNB010011282.1:52119-81824 GCA_026074375.1 Tanacetum coccineum | reverse complement strand
GAATTCCCGTAAGCTTGATTACGAAGCTCATTAAGTTCATTAAGTTGAAGCTTTCGGTGATCACCCGCGGTTTGAAGATCAAAATTAGCATGTTTCAAAGCCCAATATGGTTTATGCTCTAACTCGATAGGTAAATGGCAAGACTTTACGTACACTAACTTGTAAGGCGTACAACCAATCGGTGTTTTAAAAGCGGTACGAAATGCCCATAAAGTGTCATCTAGTTTGTCGGACCACGAGGCACGGTTCTCACCAACCGTCCTTTCAATAATAAGTTTCAAGCCATGATTAGACACCTCCACTTGACCGCTCGTTTGATGGTGATAAACGGTAGCAAGACGATGAGTTACCCCATACATAGACATTACTTTAGCAAATTGATCATTAGAAAAATGGGTCCTATGATTGTTTATAATAGCTCTAGGTGTTCCGAATCGGGCGAAAAGAGATTTCAAAAACTAAACTACAACTCGAGCATCATTTTTGGGGAGCGCCTTTTCTTCCACCCACTTTGAAAGATACTTAACGGCTACGAGGATGTATTTATTCCCATGTGAAGACGGAAATGGTCCCATAAAATCGATACCACATACATCGAAGATTTCACAAACTTGAATAGCGTTTTGAGGCATCTCATCTCGTTGTGAAATTTTCCCTTGTCTTTGACACGTATCATAAGATTTGATCATCGTATGGGCATCTCGATATATGGTCGGCCAAAATAAACCGGCATCAAATACTTTTCGAGCGGTGAGATTGGCACTATGATGGCCCCCGATGGGTCCTTCATGATAAGCTTTGAGGATATCATTAGCTTTTTGCCATGCACACACCTTCGAATGATTTGATCCGTACAAATACGAAAAAGATAGGGATCGTCCCAGAAATAATGTTTAACATCCTTAAAAAACTTCTTCTTTTGTTGAGTCGTCATTCCTTTGATGATAAAATTCTCCGCATGGAAATTTGCATAGTCCATAAATCATGAGGTACTTCTACTAGATATTACACCAAGAGTCTCTAAAGGAAAATTTTCATTTATGTCTTTGTTTTCTAACATGTCCTTATGAGGATTCTCAAGTCTAGATAAATGATCGGCCGCGAGGTTCTCACTTCCTTTTTTATAAATGACTCTAGGCCGGCGAGGTTATCAATTTCCTTTATTTTGTTGACGGTTGGTGATATCCAATTCTTATAGGAGAAGATCCCACGGAGCAACCTTCGCTTGGCATCTGTTTATTTTTAAGTATTTTTTAAGCCGAGTGATTACGTATACACTCTGCTTTTGTTAAGACAAGATAATGGCCAAAACTTTTTCAAAAGCATATCACTACGGCTTAAAATCTTACAAAAACAAGTCGTGTAGGAAAGTGGAACTTTCCCACTTTGACATAAACATCTTCGGCGAGTCCTTTAGGATGAGTTATGGATCGATCTGCTAACTCAAGAGTCATCCGAGTGGGGGTAAATTCGGGTAAAGAAATCTTTTTCCAAATGGAAAGGGGCATAAGATTATGCTCGCGCCAGATCAGGTCCAAAAGGAGTGACATACATCCATCCTGGGAAAAGTTTTTTAATGGAATAAGAAAATTTGCCTGGACCTCCAAGCATTTTTGAGAAGGCTTTTTGAGAGGAAGCTATTCATCAGTGTAATTCTCGTTTAACAATATCTTAGCTAACTCAAGCAACTTTTCCTTTTTCTTCATATTAGCTTTTTCAAAGATCAATCCGTGCCATGAGCAACTTTTTATCGTTGCAGCAAAATTCTTGGCATCAAAAGTAAAGCATCCGCGGAAACTATGTTGATACACAATATCTTGAATGATTTGGAAGATCTTTTCCTTTGATTTGAGCTTTGTCACGGGATTTTTGATATTTCGTCGCGAAGGATACAAAATTATTTGGCTTAGGTATAAGTATTCGGAACATCGGGTTACAGAATCGGAATGGGATTAAACGTAGGTGGGATGTGAGGGTACTTCCTTGGAATTTTGTTTGCTCTTTTTCCGTGTCTCCTTGGTTCTCCGTTCCACTACTTTTTAGGAGAAAGATTTAGTAGGAATCGTGGGGTCCTCGTAAAGCTACAACCACTTTCGAGTAGTGATTGCTTTCATCTCACCCTTCGGGTTTGGAATGGTATTACTCGGAAGAGTACCCGAAGTTGAGGCTTGGTTTTGAAAGAATCCACTTAACATATTTTGCAATTTAGTTTGAAAAACATTTTTTCGTTAGATTCATCAGATGGATCTGTTGAATTTTCATTTTTAAATATTGTTTTTGAATTTCATTCTTAACTTCTCCTTTCAACGAATTGATTTGATTTTGCATGTTTCTCGTTATTTGATCATTAGTCCTCTTATAACTTGAAAACTCATTTGAAAACTCTTGTTGAACATGATTATTAGGAACTTGAAAAGGTTGGTTTTAAAATCCTTGATTTTGAAATTTTGGAGCATGATTGTTTTTGAAAACCTTGATTTCCATGAATATTATTTCCCCGATTAAAATTATTCCCTTGACCTTGATTACTTAACTGTACCTATTTTTGACATTGTTTTGCCAACCGGAGGCAAAAACCTTGAGGTGGTGCCATTTGGTTACTAATACTCGGTTTTGAAGTGGTTATCTTGTTTGGTTTAAGAACCCGTTGCCGCACAAACATTAGACTTGATTGTTATCAGGTCATAATTGGACAATTATACCAAGCATGAGGCCCAATACAAAGTAACACCATATTTCCTATGCTCAATCGCTTAACCGGACTCGGGCTAGTTTCTGACAACTTTTTTAGAAACCAATTCTCAACTCAAGGTCCAAAGTTGATCCGACAAGCTTATTCAATTCTTTTATACCGGTCTTACTTAAACACTTACCCTAGAATTTATATTATTCCTAGAAAACATTCGATTTATACTTGAATCACAAACTTTTCATTTATTTCGTCTATATCTATTCTGTTCAAAGCCTTCTCCCTAGTGTCTTACTCAAAAGATTTCCACTCGCCGCGGCATTTTTTTACAGGACGTTTTGATCGTTCTCGTTTAAACCGTTATAGATCGGTATCATTACTTTTGTTTATCGTAAATCGTGGTGAGGACAAGCTATCTATAGCATTTTCCTTATATCGTTCCCATGCTTCACTAAAAGTACTCTCGAATTTTTTGTGTTATTAAAACAGAGAAATTTCATTCTTTACAGTGAGTGGTTTTCGATGGAGGGAAAAATTGATTCACAAATTTTGATTAACGAGTTTCCTGCTCAAGTCACGATCGAATTAGGTGGTTCTTTCTCGTACCACAATCTTACGTTCCCCTCAAGCGAATATGGAAACATCATAAGCTTAATAACCACGATCGACAAATGCAAACAAAGGAACCTTAATCACATATCCTCGACAACAGCGCCAAAAACTTGATGTACAGTTTTAATACACGTAATAATATAAAGTATAGAAAATTCCTAAACTACTCTTGAGGACAAAGGTAGTAGGAAAAATCTTACAAAAAATACTACACATTTAACCAGTAAGTGATTACGAGTAGTTTTCCCAAATACTTATGAAATTGAGACCTCGTTTGTTATTTGGACAATGACTTGAATTTGTTCGAAGATGATTTGTTTTCTAAAATCCTAATAGTGAGCAAATAAAGGCACAATTAAACCTAACTATGATAACGAGAAATAGAGTAAACACGACAAATAAGGTAGAACACTGAGAAATTTTTTAACCACTAATATTTTTTAAACTTTTTCTAATTCTCTAAATGACCATTTAAAAGTTAAAAAGACTAAGGAAAATTCTAAACGAGAGTATATTTTAAGCTTAAAAACGAAAAAACAAGAACGAGAATTAATCCCGTTCTCCTTTTAGGAAAATTGAACTTTTAAAACTTTATTACCAGCTAGTAAATTTCAAACCTAAGCTAGATTATGATAAAAGAGAATTTTATAAAAAAGAAAATTATTTTTTTTGATTTTTTTTCTATTTTTTTTGATTTTTTAAAGTTTATAATAAATAAAAATGATTAAAAATACTAAATTAATCCTAAAAATTCCAAGAAAATTATGAAAAGTGCAAAACTAAGAAACTGATTTACTAAAAATAGAATCTAAAAATAAGCTGGAATGAAAAGCCCAATAAGCAAATTCATAAGCTTATGTCCTTTTTATTAAAAAGGAAAGGGACAAAAAGGTGTAAAAAGAATTTTAAATGCAACCTTATTTCGGAAAAATGGCAAGGTCGAGCAGTTCACTTGTGTTTCGTCGTTTGTGGGGCCGAGTTTACTTAGCTTTTTTTATTAAATGTGTGTGAAGAAAGTGAGGTCATGGGTTCGAATCATTGGCCTCTTGTTTTTTATAGCTTGAATATTAGATCTAACTATTTTTTTTGAAAATGCCACGTTTAAAAATAAGTCTATTAGGAACACCCTAAAAAATAACAACTTTTATAAAAGAGGACTACTATTGAACCTTAAGCTATTTAGCTAGGAAAATAAGCTAAAGTGTTGAACAGAAAAACTTATGCTCTTTTATAAACTTTTTCTTTTAAAACACAATTATACTAATAAGCTAACATAAAGCTCAAAATAAATTCAAATTAAGTGTGATTTGTCTTTAAAAACTAACCTAATAAGCTAATCTAGGCTAGAAACAAACCAACAGAATAAGCCATAAGCTAAAAATCAAATTAAGCACAAGACAGATTGCAAAATTTGCCCAACAGGCCCTTTGGAGCTTATTTTTTTTTTTTTTTTTTTTTTTTGTTTTTTTTTTTTTTTTTTTTTTTTTTTTGTTTTTATTTTTATTTTTTTTTTTTTTAAACATTAAGATAGAACCTTATGAAAATCTAACTTATACTACTGGTATGTGTGTAATTACACATACCTTTTACCTAATTTTAAAACGACCTCCTAATAACGACCAAAACACACATAAAATGCCCATAATTATGCTTGTTTTTGCAGATTTTGTTACTGTGTAGGTACGTATGGGATATTGACTGAAAGGACAAAAAACGAAGCAAACAAGGACAAATGACCCGAGCTCATTTATATGGATTTGAAAATGGTTTTGTTTAGTCTTTATTTTTTTTTTATGTTTTGGTTTACTAAAATCCGATTAGCGCGAAAAAAAAACCGAGGCCAATCAAGGTGCAAAAAGGATTGGGGATAACGAAGCCTAAACAGTCATTTTCCGGTCAGACTGGTCAACGTTTGTGTATTTAATGAAGTTCAAGACGAAGTCAAAAGTCAACACCTGGGATACTTGGCTCTTTGGAAATGGACATTTTGAAAACCGCCCCCCCCTCCCCCCCCCCCCAACCCGGAAAAACCTAACTTGTCTGAACGTGGGCCCACCCGTAACACCTCGTGGGCCCTGTAATCAGCCCAACACTTTTATATAAACAAAACCCCTATTTAGTCCAAAAAAGTCCAAACGGCCCAACTGGCCCAATCCTTTTATTTCAATAAACCTGCTGGCCCAAAAGAAATATATAAGGTGCTAGCCTTAATTATATTAAGTCAAACAAGAATGTTATCGGTCTTAGAAAGTCAAACTAGGTCTTGTATTGTAATAGGCTAGTCGGGTTCAACGGGCTTGGATTGTAATCTAATATTGTCTGTGTTTCGGGCTCAAAGCCCAAGTTAAACCAAGCCCAGCCCGTTAGAAAGCCCAAGTGCCAAGCTTACAAAGCATGGGTATAAATATCCCTTCACCACACTTGGTGAAGGGTGTTAGTTATTTTTCCATCACTTGTAACTTTCCAACTCTCTCTAATCTAATCTTCTTTTCTTGTTTCTCTCTCTAAGATTTCTTCTTATTTTCTAGCATCTTGGTATAGATTATCAGTGTATGTATATGGAATAAAATTGTAGTGATTAACATGTGGTATCACTCGCCAAGGGTGCTTTAGTGTGTTGTTTTGTGGAAAAATTTCATGGGTTTTTGTTGGTAGTTTTTTTCTTTGGTTCGAAAAAAAGAAAATAAGCAGAATAAAAATCAACTTTGATCTTTGTCTTCGTGGTTAATGTGTTAAAAGAACTTGTACTTTTGGGCTTAGTCATCACTTCATCTGCAATCATTAACTAAGTAGGTTTTAACCATCATTTCCGTAGCTTACAAAGAAAAGTTTTGAAGATTTTTTCTTAGGCTGCGTTTTGCCTATCTGAAGGGGGTGTTCGTCGTTTTTGTGTTTTGATACAGAGGTCATTGCGTTTTGATATTGTAGCTTCGTTGCATTTTGATTCTGAGTTTCATTGCGTTTTGATTTAGCTTTCGTTGAGTTTTGATAAGCTTCGTTGTGTTTTTGGTCTAAAACTTCATTGCGTTTTGGTTCTCACGTCGTTACGTTTATGATTTATGCAGTTGCTCAGATTTTGATTTCAAGTCGTTGCGTTTTATTCAAGTTTGCTGCGTTTATGATCTACAAGTCGTCTTGCGTTTTGATTCTCAAGTCACTGCGTTTTGATAATTTTTGTGTGTTGCGTTTTGTCTCCACAGGTTGCGTTTTGAAGACCATCATTGCGTTTTGACTAAACGTTACTATGCCCAAATTTTATATACATTGCGTTTTGATTAAGACAGACTGCGTTTTGATCCATAAGAACATTGTTGTTTTGATTAAATGGGATCGTTGGTTTTGATATAAGATATAGTGACGACGTTTTGATTAAGAAAATTCCATTGATCTGCGTTTTGATTAATGATGAGTTGCGTTTTGACGAAAGTCTTTTCGTTTTTGTCCAATTGAAAAATCCTATGTTTTGACAAAAGTCATTGCGCATAGGTGGTATTTGACCGTAATTTGGGAATATATATATTAATCTCCTTTTTTAATCAAAACATCACATCAAGACATACAAACTTCACTGGACATAAATACGAGGACTTTGGACTTTTTTAATTGAATACAAGTGACAATTAACCACAAACTTTAACAACAAAAATTTATTCTTTCACAGGTTTCTTCTTGATTTAGTAAATTCTGCGAAAGAATTCTATTTGCTTGGTATAATCATATATTTGTAATATCCGTGAGTGAATGGTTAATTTCATCAATAAAACCACAATCAATCACTTCATAACACTTAAGATCCGATATCAGTTACCTACAAAATCTATATCTCACAATGTCTAATTCAAATAACACCACATTTGCAAAACTCAATATCAAATGCTCTTCATACATGTATCATGGAAGAGGGGTAGCAAGATTCGTCACCATTCATTGCAACAGACTTCGATGTGGCTTGTGTGGGGGTGGCGGGATCTTGGGGAGGGGAGCCGGGGGTGGTTAGTAATTATGTCTTTCTTTTCTTAGTGGAATTACAAGAAGCAAGTGATACTATCGACACCTAACCTAATACGTGATACTCATCTCACTATTGTCTCAAAATCCACCCATACACGTATCAATGGGCATGAGAAGACGTTCCAAAAAATTTGCTGAATGGTAGTTCTTGAACAAACTACTAGGTGGTATATGGAGAACTTATAAAGATTGTTTTCACAAAGACATAACGGATTCACTGGAATGCCTGAATAGCTTTTTTTTTTTTGAAGACCGTTCAGATCATACTTCACAGGGATAAATATACGGATATCTACTCCACAGTTGAAGATTTGTCCGATTGCTAAGTGAAATGGGGAAAAGCCATTTGAAAGGTTGAATACAAGGTGAATCAATCAATGTTTCAATGATCTTGAAACCATTTTTTATTGGTGTGATTGGAAAATTCACATCACGGGGTTGGTGAATCACTTGAATCGTATGCTCACAGTTTTACGAGGGATGAAGAAGGAGCTTGTCAGAAATCAATGTCTGTTACAAATCTTAAGTGAGATGTCCAGTTCTGTACTTCATACTACAACCAGAATGGGCAAAGGTTTTGGTGGACACTTGTTAAGCAGAGTCAAGAGCTGAGATGTCTTCCGATCACAAGCTTTAATGATTTCAGGAAGCAAACACCAGAATGATGTCAATGAGATAAGAACTGAAAAGACTAGCACCGTACTGATCCAAATCCACTTTGCACTTGATTGTACTCAACATACAACCTGTTTCAATTATCAAAACCATCCTACTCAAAACACTCAATATTCCTCAACCAGATCGCACACAGATATACCAGAACCTAGGAGAAGAGGAAAAAAAAAGACAAAAAGCATTGTTACCTCTTCTGCTTCACCTACTTATGATCCAGAACCTGCTACGGTACTGAAAATGAGGAAATTATTTCTTTTCTTGATTTTTCTTATATTTATGTCAAAGCGAAAGGAGATTGACAAATTCATGGCTTTAATTTCTCTTTCCCATATTCAAGTGAAAATCTACAAACCTACCAACAACAAACCCTTCGAAATTCATCAAAACACTGTCGAGCGAATAAGACAAATTCTTCAAGATATTTAACAGAGGATTTAGGTAGATAATCACAGGGCAGTTAATGTTGATTGGGGCTAGGGAAAATATAGGTACTCCGGTTGTGCAGATCGTTCTGCGGATTCATCCAGTGTTACAAACTGCAAGGAATATGGGCATGAAATCAAGGGAATGTAAGAAAACACTAAACGAGTATAAGATGCAGGATCTTATCACAAGAAAAAGATGTTATTGTGTAAACATGAGAGGAAGCTGTGGGTTCATTGAATGCAGAACTAAGCTGATTGAAGGATTGATACTGATGATAAGTTCCGAAGAACAGAATTGGAAGCCACATTATATGTACATGGCACAGATTTCATGAGGTTACTCCAGATTCAGTTGGACAATTCTGGACCAATCTTTGATGAATGATACCAATGCATAAGGTACAAATTCAAATAATGACCAATTATAATTGTGTGTTTGCCATGGAAAATGAACATCCTGAGCAACCTGAATCTAGTAATGACATATATCTGGCGGAACAAGGTGACACCAATATCACTATTGCTTCATCGGATATATGTTATGATAGAGCTCAGGATGACCAGGATGAAACTGATGATCTTGATCAAGAACGTGATTTGCTTGCTTCTTTAATTCAGAAACTAAAATGTGAAATTGATGACAGCAAAAACCGAAATAAATTTTTGGAATCATCAAACAAGGAATTAGTTGATAAATTGAAAGGTGAAATTGAGGATTTCAAAACTAAGAATAAAAGTTTAGAATCATCAAATAACCATTTCAAAGAAGCAAACAATGAACTGTCCAAGACTAATCAGTTGATGTTTAAAGACCTTAAGAAGTTCCAAGCGGAACTTGATAAGTATAATGATGTGAATTATGCGTCAAAGGTGGAAATTGATTATGCAAAAGCTAAAGGGGATTTAATGTCATACAAAATCGGATTTATTTGAAATCATCTATTGCATATACTCAATAAAAAAATTGGATTTTAAAATAATTCAAACGATTCTCGGATATGAAAAAAGGTGCTTACTTGTGCTTCGTCAAGCAAACCATCCTCCATAAATGTCACATGCCAAACGAGGCTCTAACTAAGCTTTACCAAAATCGTGAGACAACGAAATTGTTATAAAAGTCATTTGCCTTAGGAAACAAAAGTCACAAAGTTTTGAAATGATATTGGTATATATAAATTATAAAACCGGTCAACTGCTCAAAACAAATGCAATATGCTTAATCGTAATTGTTATACGAGTTTTGCAAACTGAGTATTCCTCCAAGAATGAAGCTCAAGAGCATATCCTCGTTGTATGTAATATAGGTTTTGCTACAATGATAATCTTGCGTTAATGTTGACCCGATTCTAATCGTAACGATTTCGTCTTGAAAAAGATCGTCGGTTTCAAATAATTATGGCTATTTAATCAGACATATTTGATTATGATCAGGTGAATAAATTCTTTATGGATTTGTTAGTTCATAACGGGAAAATTTCGGCTGAACAACACTTATTTTCCATAACGTCAAAGATGAGTCATTACATCTTCAAATAAGGAATTTTCCAAAAAGAGTCTTCTTATAAAACAAACAACTTTGTTTAGGAGGAAATAACGAAATTGAATGATTCCTTTCTTTTGGTGATCAAAAGTGTAAAGCTCTAAAGACTTTTCAAGATTTAAAAAGAGTCCGTTGACACGATTTTTTAAGAAGTGTGGACGTTGGCTTGACAAACAAACAATTTCCAAAAGAAATATACTTTTGAAGGTAACATGGTCCTTCATTCAAAACACAATAGAAAGAAACTTTTGGCCCCCCAAATTAGCAGACTTAATGGGACTTAGAAATTTTCCTCTTTTGTGTTTGAACGAGGAATGGTTGCTGATGTGAGATACTTTAATTCTCTTGAACACGACAGTAGACACTTTCCTCAAATCTACAACTTAGATCAACTCAAAAACATAGTTTTTGGAATTGGACAATCGACCGACTCTCAGGGAATATTACTTTGTAGATCACATGAAATGCAATACTTAGTGTGTCACACTAATCTGGTATGAATTTTACTAATTTTGCAATGGGATAACGGTAGAAACCTGGGAAAAATGTGAACATCTTGAAAAAGAGCCTTTCAAAAAGTTAGTTCAATGTCAAAGAGTTTTTGATGACACTTCAGAAGAAAACTTGGATTAATCTTGAACTTGATTTACAACCTAGTGTAAAGGAAAATGACAATTAAATGACAAATCTTTCAAAGAAAATCAAGCAAAGTATTTCGACAAGAACTTTGTTGAACATATTTTGAATAATTCAAGACGTCAAAGCTCAATTACAAACAAAGGAATTGCATATAAGTGAGTTGATAAACAAAAACACTTATAGAAATGATGAAGGAAATCTGTGGAAAACTATGTTTGAAAAATCATCGGTTCTATTCGAAACCCCCGAATGCTTTTAAGATGTCAAAGACAATCCATTTTTAGGTAATCCAACTATTTTTTAGATTTCTTACAGAAAGATTTCTCAAAGTCAAGCCAGTTACCATACAAAATGTGTCGAATTATGATTTTTTCAAAACCAAGTCAATGCACAGGATTTTGCTCAGGATTATGTTGCCATTTGTTCAAGACCACAAATGTGATTGCCTCAGGATGTATTAAAGTTGGGCACACAAAGGTCCTAATCAAAACTAGAACTCATCAGTTGCATCAAGACATAGGAAACCTAACAAAACTACGTGTCTTTCTCTACAGGGTAGTTATAAAGTATTCCCAATCACTAGTATTAGCAGACCACAGCTTAAGAGCAATCATCTGGAAGATAGAGTCATGTCTAACAATAGTCAAGGGAAGAAGCAAGAAGTAGAAGACCACCGTAGGAATTTAAGTTTACAAATAATAAAACATTTGTAACTGCGTGTAATGACAGTTTGAATGTTAAGACATTCGATTTTGTTATCTTTATCTATGTTACTTGGTGGGGAAGTGTGTGCTGAATGACATTTCATTAATTGTGTGTTCTACATTATATCAATTGTCCTCGATATTCTAAGCCTATTAGTGAATTATATGGACCTAGACAACCAATGGCTGTGCCTATTAGTACTAGAAAACCCAAGCAGAATGTGAACCAATCTGTTGCAACATCCCAATAGAAAACTGTTGCAACAGATCTCACTTGTCAAGAAAAGATAGTAACTACAATAGGAAGCTTTATGGAGAAAGTTAGTAAGACTGCAGTTGGTGGTATTCCATAAGTATTTACACCAACCGGATACAATTGGAAAAACCTAAGTCTCAATAGGAAATGTTTAACCCAAACAGTTAGTATGCCTTCTAGGAAATGCATTGAACTGCTAATATTTTGGAACATAAGACTACTAGGTGTTTCCACTGTGTCACTATATAACATATTACTCATTGTCTTCTAATTCTTTTGCAAGTCATAGAGATAATTCTATTCATCGTCGTCTCTGGGTTCGTCCTCCACCCCACCCCCCACCACCCCTCCCCCCTTTCCTCCCCCCACCCTCTCTCCCCCCCCCCATCCACTCCCCCATCCGCACCAAAGCAGTTGAACGGAAATTCCTCAAACTTCTAACTAATTTTGTGGAGAAATTTTTTGGGAACGGTGAAGTTTGGAAATGATCAAATTGCACCAATTCTTGGTTTTATGGAGATCTGGTTCAAGGAACGATTACTATCAAAAGGTTTTATTACGTCGAAGAAACTTAATCACAAATATATTCTCCGTTTGGTTCAATACCTTCTGTAATGCGGATTTGGATAGTTGCTTTCGGAAGTTCTACATGTTATATCCGTGATCTTGAAGGGACAAATGATCTTCTCACTGGTTTCATGGAACGATTTGTATTCCATTCTCTGCAGAGCTCAACAACTCCCAATCTAATATTTGCTTAATGGCTAAATGTTCATGTCTTAAGCATGGTTTATGGCCCATCGTCGTTATCTCATTTAAACTTCGGACACTATATACTTGCTTTTAAAAGGATATTATTGTGAGATGGCTTTCCCAACGCTAAAATTCGTCAAAGATCATCTGTGTTCTTCTTGTGAGTTGGGAAAGCAAAAAGAAAGTCTTTTCACACTAAGACTGCCCCGAGCTCAAAAAGACAGTTACAACTTCTACACATGGATCTATTTTGGTCCAATGCGGGTAGAATAGCATTTATGGGAAAGAAAATATTTTCTCGTAAATTGTTGATGACTACTCACCAATATTAATTGGACTCACTTATTGAGGTCCAAAGATGAAACAGTCCTAGGTGTTTCTTCTTTGAACATTCCTCCCACTTGTCTCAGAGGACTTCATGCTCAAGGTTACAACAGTCTCGAATGTTTAAGGCACGGAATTTCTTATAAAAACCTCTGCTGCATACTTTGCAAAAGAGGGATTTATCTAAGACACGAAACACGGTCAACTGCTCGGAACACCTGATCTAAAAACGGCGTTGTCGGAACAGACAAAAACCGTTACTCTTGTTGTGGCTGCTTGAACTATGCTAATCGCGCTAAGGTTCCTTTGTTCTTCTGGGGCTGATCAGCAATTTTGCAACAGCATGTTTTATTCAAAACAGTTCACATGTAATTACCTTGACATTGACACGAAAACCACCTTATCAATATTCATCAATGCCCGGAAACCGTCTGTCAAGTTCTTTCATTCTTAGGTTTATCTTTGATACTTCGTCAGAGATGGTTTGAAAATCTTGATAAAATCGAAGGAAAAAGGGTGATTGCATTATTTTTGTTGTGTATTCTACTCAGTCAAAGGCTATTAAAAGGGTATTTAACAAGAGAACAAGAATGCTAGTTGAATACAATTCATGATATCTTTGACGAAAGTGCCTCAGATGGAATCAGATCAGCGTCAGTTCTGACCACCGGTCCACGATGTCAACAATGGTATTGAACAAGAATGTTTAAGTTGGTCCTCACAAAGTCAAAGAACAATTGTTCTCAAGTTGATCAGAAGTTAACAACGTCAAATTGGTGGGAATTGCTATATATAGTCCAGATGTTCAGCGAATAACTCAATGGAACTTACTCATTTGTTGTGTCCAAAGTCTTCCGTTGTACTTGATGCTTGATAATCTCGATAATCGTTAACAACTCTATAACATAACTCACACTTCTACAAAAAACCGATGTTGACTGTAATCCTCCTCATTGAACATTAATTCAACTTATCAAACTCCAACCCAAGTACACACTGTCACTGCCACCTGAGAACTTATATTATTAAGCTGGAAACTAACTACAGAAAATGACAATTTGACGGACGATGAATTTATCAACATCTTCAGTTACATCGGTTACAAGAACAAGGGGAGACATTTATCGTTCTCGTTATGTTGATTTTGACTTCAAACATGAATCTGATCTATCAACACCATCCTTTAGTCACACGTTGGGACCAAAAAAATCATCCATTAGAACAAGTCATTGTAAAATCCTTTTCATTCACGTTAGATACAAGGGACGTCAGGCTGAAACAGATGGCGGGTGGTTATTCGTCGCACTACCGGTCAGTCGAAACCCGCAAACCAACTGACACATCAAAGACCCCCTCCAGCCATCGGCTGATTTATGCATGGATGAATCACAATGCAGGAAGATCATTCATCATGTTTGATCAAAATAGGAGGGAAATTAGTCGACAGTCACTTTGCACAAAGAAAAATGGCACCCATTAACTTAAAGTAGCTCTGGGAAAACCAATAGTATGTGTATGATTTGTGGTGGACTGTCATACGTGCAGTGGTAACATAGTATAATCTCGTCTTGTCTGGCTAAGGGATATGTCTTGTAAAGATGGGAAGGAATTGATTTCGAAGAGTCATTTGCACCAGTTGCTCGGTTGGATGCTGTACGGTTGTTCATTGCGTATGCTGCACACAAATCATTTACAGTGTACCAAATAGACGTTAAAACAACATTTCTTTACGGACCTCTGAAGGAAGAAGTGTACGTAAACCAACCAGATGGATGTGATGACCCATATTATCACTGACAAGTTTATCGTCTCAAGAAAGGCATTATATAGGTCTCAACAAGCACCAAGAGGTGGTATGATAAAACTCTCCACTTCCTGGTATCCGAACGGATTCTCAAAAGGTTCTTTTGATCAGATCTCTATTCATAACCATAACAACATAGGGAAGTTATTGCTTGTGCAAATTTTACCGTTGGACATATTTTTGGTTCTACACACCCAAAACTTTCAAAAGGATTTAGAAAACTAATGCCACAGAAAGTTTGATATGTCTATGCTTGGGGGAGCTGAAATTATTTTTATGAATTCAAATCCACCAATCCATCGTGGTTATCTTCATAAACCAAGCTACAGTTTGCTCATGAGATACTTAATAAGCTATGGTATGACCTCATGTGATTGCATAGGTACTCCAAATGGCTACAAAAACACCTTGATGGCTGACGTGAGTGGTACTACGGTTCGACCAAACGGAAATATAGTTAGTTCATGGTCGGAAGCACCTCATGTACTTAACAGCAAGTATATCAGATATTGTTCATGCAACATGTTATTATGCTCGCTTCAAGCGGGAAATAACGAATGGAAATATCTCACTGCGGTTAAACGAAGTTTTGGCTATATAAAAGACTCCATTAACATAGGTCTCTAGGTTCCTAAGGACAACGGTTCGAATCTAAACTGCTTTTTCAGATTCAAACACGCGTCGCTGCCGCGATTCACGAAAGAGCACTTATTGGTGGCATATACTTTATAGGTGGTGATAAGTAGTCAGCTGGTCATCCAAAAGCTGGAGACTGCACTTCAATGTCTTCTGCAGAAGCCGAGTATGTGTCTCTATCTGCGTGCTGCGCTACAAGTTCTTGGTGAGACTCGCTCACGATTATGGCTTTCACTTTGATAAAATACCTATGTATTGTGACTCAAAGTCAGCCATAGCCATCTTGTGCAATCCAGTCACACATTCCGCTACCAAGCACATCGATGTCAGATATCACTTCATAAAGGAACAGGTTAAAAAGGGTATTGTTGAATTATTCTTTGTCGGAACTGAATACCAGTTAGCTGCTTGTTTACTAAACCTTTATTGGAAGATAGGTTTAAGTATCTTGTCAGACGACTCGGTATGAGATGTTCGACTCCAGATGAACTGGAGGTTCTGGCAATTGAATCTGGTTGATCCATCAAACATCAATTTGTAAATATTTTTATTCTCTCTTTATTTTTTATTTATAAAAAAATTTTGAAAAAGAAAATACAAAAATATAATACCAACAAAAAGAAAATAGAAAAATATAAAACCTAGAAAATACAAAAATATAAAACCAACAAAAAGAAAATAGAAAAATATAAAACCTAGAAAATACAAAAATATAAAACCAACAAAAAGAAAGTAGCAAAATATAAAACCTAGAAAAACAAAATATAAAATCAAAAAAATTTCAAAAATACCAAAAAGAATCTTTGATTGAGAGTTTTATACACGTAAAATATATCACAATATAATATAATCCTAAGAGTAATTAAGAAAATTACCAAGTTACCCTTGATAAAATTCACTCTCAAAAATATATATAATATACTATATAATACGTATATTAAACCGGGCAAATATGATCACCCGGGTCGTTTCCCCAACGACTAGTGAAATTGAATCCTCGTTTAAGTCCGGATTATGATTTGAATAAGCAAATAGATGATTTGATGATCTATTACTACTAAATAAAAAGCAACAATTAAAATGGACAATTAAGATCAATTAAACAATTAAATTAATACGGGAAACAATTAAAATGCGACAAATAAACAAGTAAACTAAAATTAAACCCTAACAATGCAAACTAAATTTCTAAACCTAAGATAGGACAAAATAAAATTTTAGCAAAAAGAAAAACATTTTTTTGATTATTTTGAATTTATTATGAATTAAAAACTAATTTAATCTAATTAAATCTTAAAAAATAGCAAATTAAGTTCTAAAAATTTGGAAAAATGATTTTTAAGCTTAGAAAAGTCTAAAATATTGTAAAAGTAAAGAAAACTATTTTTAACTATTTTTATTATTAAAATCCTATTTTTAAAATTTAAAATAAAAGCTCAAAAATGAAATTTAAGATCTAAAAAGTGTAAAAATGATTTTTCTGGATGTAAACCTAAAGCTATTTTTTATAAAACTAAAAACTATTTTTTTGTATTTTTATAAAACTTTTTTCTATTTTTTATTGATTTTTTAAGATTTTTACTTTTGAAAAATGATTAAAATTAAAATAAAAGATAGAAAAATTCAGGAAAAGTCCTAAACTCTAGGCAGGAGGAACACAAAAAAAAAATAAGAATTTAAATTGCTATAGAAATAAGCTCTCAAATGAGCTTATTAAGCTACGGCTTTTTAATAAAAAGGAAAATGAAAACGTGTGTAAGTATTAAGTTTGTGTAACTATGATGGATGAGCTATTGTAGCCAAACTAGTTAAGGAGGTTGGCTGTTTTATAAACTGAGACGTCGTGGTTCGAGCGGTGGCCGTGGCAACCCCTTTTTGAACTTTTTATTGTTTTTTTACTTTTTTTGAAAAACTTAATACTAGAACTTAATAAGGACATTAAAATAAGCTACTTTAACAAACGGGACATAAGCTAAAACTGATTAATAAGCTCAATAACAGCTTATCAAAAAGCTGTCACAGAAACTAGGTGTTTGGGCTTACTCTTACTTAAATAGCTATAATAAGCTCAAATTAAGCTCAAAATGGAAAAGGAAAGAGTGTTCTAGGCAGCTTATGATGAGCTTAATCTATAAATGCAAAGAAATCTAAGCTAGAAGTGCTTTTAGGCTATTGAAATTACTCATGACTTAAGCAAACTCAGGAAATAAGCAAAGTAACTCAAAATCCAATTAAGCTAAAAACCTTAAAAAACTAAACTAGACTATAAGCTCCTCAAAACTAGTTAAGCTACTTATAATCTATCTATTTAAGCAATAAAAACTATTATCTTAAGCTAAAATTAAGATTTAGCAATCTACTTAATTGACCTACTGTTTTTGGCTTTTGATGGTTTTGTGACTTTGACAGCTAATTTAAACTAGGGAAATAAGCTAGAAAATGTAATCTAAGACTTATTCTATATTAAGCTATAACTAGACTTAATATTACTTGAATCTAAGATCCTAAATCCTATTCTTACTTAACTAAAAATTAAGCCAAAAGTAGCAGTACAAACTGTGACAGCAGTACTAACCTTTTGGTTAGTACTGGTGCACTTTGCACAAGTGCAACACAAAGGTGCAGGTTTCCTAAGGGAAACCTTGCACTTAGACACACTCAAATTGTGTGTCTAAACACAATGCTAGCAAGATCCAAGCCTTAAGGGCTTTGGATCAAAATTTCACAAGCAAAAAGATAGTCAAAAACTGCCCTGGTGTAAAAACACTAAATATAAGCTCAAATTCTTTAAATTTTCAAATCTACTTTATAAAAACTCATTACCTAATGCTTTTAACTAAATTCTAAGCTGACTAAAAAGGTTTTGCACAAAATTATTGACTTTAGATTATCAAACTAGCTTATGCCAAACACCCCTTTACCACTAGACAGAATTTTAGAAAAGCTTTAAATTTCAAAACTAATTAACAAGGCTATGAAACCAGATAACTAGGAGCTTTTAACAACTAATTTAAGCAAAATTACACTACTGAATTAAGCTATAATGCAAGTTCTAAGAATCTAGTCTAATATTTTTGGCTTTTTATGAGTTATATGATAAATTTATGAAAAACAAAGTTCTAAACTATCAAAAGCAAAACAGATGAATATCTAAAGTATTTAAGCTAAACTAATCACAAGTAAGTACTAATAAGCAAAGAGAATAAGCAAATAAGCAATAATAAGCATATAATCTATAACTAAGTATTTTAAACTAAAATTAGAGAAAAAGGAAAAGAAAAGCTTACTTGAACCTTTAGCTAAACAAAAGGTCTCAATTAAGAGCAGCTACAAGCTCCCTAGCTTATTAATAAGCTAGGGTATAAGTCCTTGGGATCTCTTCCAAGTTAAGATCCCCTTCCAAAAGCTTAATTCCAATGCATTCCATAGTAAATGTAATTTAGATTGGTTTAAGGTTTAGAAAGGCTTAATTCTGAATTGATTAAGCTCTATTTCAGCTTATAGACTGAAAGAGCTTATTAAGAGCTTATTGAGAGAATTTAGCTTAGTTAAGAGAGCTTATGAAAAAGAAATTGAGAGAGATTAAGAAAATCTGAATTTCATTTAAAGAGACTTGCTTACAATACTTTTAAAAAGAAAATTACAATATTAAAACAACATTAAGCTAGGAATTAAAATTTAAGCTACAACTAAATTAAGCTACTTTTTTAAAAACTAGATGGTGTGTATGAGAGGAGAGGGCCTTTTTATAGGCTGTTAAGGAAGCTTCTAGGTCTGAGCTCCTTTGGACGCTCCTTTTCATCTGAGCCATCCAATCAAGCAATCATTGGAGAGTATACATGAGATAGTTTGATCAAATAGTGGGGTGTTTTTTTTTACGGATCAGTTTCAGCGTGTCATTCCCTTGATGTGACATTGTTTTAGTTCTGTGAGAGAGTATAGCACAAAAACCCACACCTCTTGTGCTTTCTCCATGATTGACGTGGCTTTGAGCTTGAGAGAGGGCTAATGAATCTCTTGATTTGACCTTAATGACCCTGCCATTGTACTTGAGCTTACTTGAATTGACTAACACACCCTTTGATTTTGATTTGCCCTTTGTTTTACCATGGGAGGTGAACGGGGGACGATGGGTGAATAGTAAAAGTGTTTTCGCGCCCTTTTTCAACAGTTAAAACAGTTATAACTTTGAGGAGTTTGCAAATTTGGCCCTTGTCTTTCTTTTCTACTTTTCTCGTTTATAAAAGGTTTTGGGAATTTGCAAGTTTGGTCCTTGTGGTTGTTATAAAAGGACATGGGCTAGGGTTTTGGGCCTAAGGATCCGGCCAAGGCCCATTTGGGTTTTTAAGGCCCATTAAGGGAGGAGGGGACATTTTTGGACTTTAGTGCAACTTGGAGGGTGAAAATGGAATATTTTGAGTCTTGTTGACTTTTGTTGACCATGATTTGACTGAGGCTTGATTTTTCTGGCTTCGGCTTTGAATCTTTGGCTTCTTTTTGTACTCTTCTGATTCTCGTGTCCGTGCTTGCTCGTTTTTGACTGTTTTCTTGTGATTTTTGATTTATCCGTACCTGCACACACAAAACACAAATACAAGCATATTTTTGCCATTTTTGGTCTGTTTTGGGTTTATTTGGGTTATTTTAGGTACAAACAGATATGTGTATTTTACACTTATCAAAATTCCCCAAACTAAACGATTGTGTGTCCTCACGCAATATCACATGCCTTATAACCAAATACCTCAAAACTTCCCCAAACTAAACCTTTGAAAAGTAGCAAAGATTTTTGTTGAGAGAGTTAAGAGATCACAAGTTATAAAACACCCGATTTCCCATTTTCAAAGATTTTTTCTCTTTTTATGATTTTTCTTGATAATTAACTACCTAACTACAACTTATTTGTGTTGACATAATGTATTGTTTTCATTACCTCATTGGTAACTTTTAGGATCATAGAACAAAAAGCACAATTAAGTGTCTAAAAGATAACTTTATCATCCCCGATTTTCAAGATCATTGTTAATTACAAGTCATGACACTAACACTACTCATAAATATTAATTGTGTACTTACTTTTCCTCTTGCAAATCCTACTTTTGTATCTCAAGATTTTACTTAAGTCATATACCCGAAGGCTCTTTAAGACTTGTTTCGATACTTATTAATTCCAAAAATAAAGCGTAATGGTAAGAACGCAATAATTAGCTCCTAGCCCTTTTCAAAAGATCAAATGTTATCAAGATTAAAGTCCACATCGAGGCAACCAAAATTTGGCTTTTATTAGGCTACTTAAGCAAGGCACCATTCATGTCATATACCCTTAGGCTCTTTAAGACATGAATGGACCAATCTTATTTGCACCATATACCCTTAGGCTCTTTAAGGCACAAAATAAGACAAAAATTAAGCAACATTATTATACCTCAGTCTTTTAGAAGGCTACAACATCGGCCACGCCTCCGACAAGATGTAGCAATCATATTTTGACTTCGGTAACTTCCTCGACCTTTTAGAAGGCTGTAACATCGGTTGTGAGCCGGCAAGATACAGCAAACTTTTATCAGTCTCGGATTATTATTGAATTCTACTTATCCCATATACCCTAAGGCTCTTTAAGGAATAAGCAAAATATTTCTTTATATGATACATATAATATGCCAAATTAAGTATTCCTGATGTGTACTCATCCTAATCACAAAGGAACTAAAGAAAACTTCTATTAGCTAATTATTAACCAAAAAACCATACAACTCTATTTATTAAACATTTATATATAGAGGTGAAACAAGCTAATGGGAGAAAAAACCACAATTAATACATATGAGCTTGAAAGAAATCCAACTATTCTACGTTTAATGTCATGACTTATAAATAACACTATCATTTCTCGTTCTTCGCAATTTAAAATCTCTAAGAAAGAAATTCGCGAACACTTAGCCTATATAAATTCCAACTCGGCATATTTAAAATCTACTTGAGATTAGCACAAGTTTTTATTTATTAATTGTTAAGGGAGAAAGCTAGAACTCTATACGTTCGATCGGGTTAAAAATTACTTCTTATTCTTACCAACGAAAAACCTACATTTGTGTCTTAACATTTTTTTTATATATATGACTTAAAAATTTAAAAATTTTGCTATTTTTGTGGGAAAACGGGTACGTGAGAACAAAACAATAAGCAAGCAACATCAAATCGATAGATTCCCTTCCCCAAACTAAAACGAAACATTGTCCTCAATGTTTAAAGTTGGGTCTCTACGAAAATCTAAGCCGTTTATGAAGTAAGCAAAGATAAACGTTAATCGATAAGACGAAAGGATAATAAATCTCCCCAAACTAATTTCATACAAAGGATGAGAAGCTCGATCGAACGGGACAAATCAACCGGACACGAGAGGCTTCAAAAAATTGTCGGGTCGATCCTACAAAATCACAACAAACAAGCAACAAACATCGAGAAATCGGAAAGAGTACAAGCCTCTCTTAACACAACACATTGGATAAGAAGATAGAAAGGAAATAGAAAGGATAAGCATAGGGTGAACTCCCATGAAGCGACTTATTTTTAGTCACCGAGTCGCAAGCTCGACTCGATCCCTGAATTTAATTCTCCTTAGGGAAAGTCTGGATATCCGGGATAACCAATGGTGGTGTATCCCCTCCCTAGTAGTGCTTAAGACGGTGGCAATTGACTTTGAAATTCGAACCATCGGCATGAGACAACTTGGCAGTGCCATAAGGATAAACTTCGGTGATTGTGAAAGGTCCGGACCATCGGGAGTTGAAAAGTAAGACTTTATCACCAACATTGAAGATTCGATTCTTTTCTTGGAATCGTGTAGCTTCTTTGTCTTCTCCTTGTAGATTAGCGAATTTTCGTAAGCTTGATCGCGAAGCTCGCTTAGTTCATTGAGTTGGAGCTTTCAATGATCGCCCGCGGTCTTTAAATCGAAGTTGGCATGCTTAAGAGCCCAATATGCTTTGTGTTCTAGTTCAACTGGTAAGTGACACGCTTTTCCATAGACTAACTTGTACGGAGTGCATCCTATTGGAGTTTTGTAAGCGGTCCTAAAAGCCCATAATACATCATCTAGTTTGTCAGACCATGACGGCCATGGTTTTATCTTACAGTCCTCTACAAGAAATTCTTTGAGACCTTGATTCGTGACTTCAACTTGACCACTCATCTGAGGGTGGTAAGGAGTTAGTTGCAAAGACGATGGGTGACACCTATTTGGACATAATTTATCATAATTTGTCTTTACAAAAGAATGGTCCATCGATCGGCTTATGATTGCTATCGGAGCAGACTGAAATCGGGAGAATGAGAAAAGGGATTTCAAGAACTTAATAACTACTCTAGCATCGTTGGTGGGGAGCGCTTTCGCTTCAACCCATTTGGAAAGATAGTCGACGGCTACTAGAATATATTTGTTACCTCTAGACGAATGAGGGAATGGTCCATAAAATCGATACCCCATACATCGAAAATTTCACAAACTTGGATAGCATTTTGAGGCATCTCATCACGTTGAGAGATTTTGCCTTGTCTTTGACATGCATCACAAGATTTGACAAATTCGAAAGCATCCTTATAAATGGTAGGCCAAAAGAAACCGGCATCAAAAACCTTCTTGGCGGTAAAGTTGGCACCGTAGTGTCCCCCGGTGGGTCCACTGTGACAAGCTTCAAGAATTTCGAGAGCTTCTTTGCCATCTATCAACTCCTTAGGATTATTTGTTCCACACAAAAGTCTTGAAAAGAAAAGGGTCATCCACAGAAGTAATGTTTACATCTTTAGAGGAACTTGTTTTTCTCTTGAGTTCGACAATTCCAGTTTTTAATGAATTTCCCTGCGTGGTAGTTAGCAAAGTCGGCGAACCACGGGGTACTTGGGTCTTTAGAAGTTAACACATTTAAAGTCTCTAAAGGAAAGGTCTCAGTAATCTCTTTTGGATCAAACACATTCTCGTAAGGGTTTTTGAGACGAGAAAGGTGACCGGCTGCATAGTTTTCAGCTCCCTTGGTATCGATAACTTTAAATTCTGAATACCTGAGAAGTATGACCATCTAAGCATTCTGCCTTTGGCGTCTTTCTTGTTGAAGAGGTATTTCAAAGCGGAATGGTCCTTGTAAACAACACTCTTGTTCATGATTAGATATGAACGAAACTTCTCAAAAGCGTAAATAATTGCAAGCATCTCTTTTTCCGTTGTTGTATAGTTTGATTCTGCTTCGGTCATGGTCTTGCTAGCGTAATGAATTGGTCGGAAATGCTTCTCAATCCTTTGTCCTAGGACCGCACCTATTGCATAATCACTTGCATCGCACATGATTTTAAAAGGTTGGTCCCTAATTCGGAAGCAATGGAATTGGAGCTCCTTCGCGTTAACTTCTTTTTCAATGTTTTGGAAAGGCAGAATGCAAATCTTCCAAGGGAAAATGAAAGGAGTGTTTCTTTTCTAGAGATGGGTCATGGGTCGAGAGATTTTGGAAAAGTCTTTGATAAATCTTCGATAGAATCCAGCATGCCCGAGAAAACTTCTAATTCCTTTAACTGTCGTTGGGTGAGGAAGCTATGAAATTACATCAACTTTGGCCTTATCAACTTCAATTCCTTTTCTAGAGATCTTATGTCCTAAAACAATGCCTTCATTAACCATGAAATGGCTCTTTTCCCAATTTAGTGCTAATTTGGTGCCTTCACACCGTCGTTTAGCATGTTATCTTTAATTAGCAGGCAACGAGAATGGGAAAAGAATCTCAAAAAACGAAAAATCAATCATTGTTTTTTCTATCATGTCTGTGAAAAAATTGGCCATATACAAGTTTGAAAAGGTTCGGGAGCATTGCAACAAAAACCGAATGCTTAAACGGTACGCGAAAGTTCCGTATGGGCACGTAAAAGTAGTTTTCTCTTGATCTTTAGGATCAATTGGGATTTGAAAATACCCTGAAAAACCATCTAAGAAACAATAAAACTCATTGCCGACTAATCGCTCTAACATTTGGTCCATGAATGGTAACGGAAAATGGTCTTTACAAGTTGCTTCGTTCAACTTTCGATTAGTCGGATGCAAACTCTCCATCATGTGACTATCTTGTAGGGCACATTAATTTTCTTCGTTCTTGGAATCGGTTCATACCACCTTTATTTAGGAAAACATTGGTCCGGAACAACCCATGGACTATCCGAAATCGGATAAATCATTCCCCTTGTAGCGCGTTTTTTTTCAAAGTGCTGGGTGCCTGGACGAAGCAAAGGGGGTCGGAAGTTTTTCTACTTCTTTCTTGATGACGTTTCGTGGATTTTATGGGTATAAACCCTCCTTTGATAGTTGGGACAGGCAAGGTTCGTAATCAGCTTCTACAATGGATTTTGTAGAGCAAAAACTCTGGATCTATGCCTTCGGATATCAGAAAGGTTTCCTAAGCATTTGTTTGTTTTCGGTTTTTCAGAACGTTAATCGAGTGTGAGTTTTTCACTCTTGTGACTTAAATCTTTTGAAATTATGACTGGAAGCTTGTTATTTTCCTCTGAAAACGCATACTCGAGATGCGGATGGTAAAAACTCTTTAAGTTCGACTTCGGGAATTTCATCTTTTGGTTCGAGTGAAGACTTCTTTGGTTCAACATTTAGATCTTTTTTAATTCCGGGATAGTATCTCCTTGGTTTGGTGAAGGTAATGGATCACTATTGAGAAGTGCATCAAGAATGAGAATGTCCACCCTCGGATCGTAAGTTACATAGCATTGAAAAACTGGTGAAACTGGCTCATCATCGATTGCTATAAAAGCTTGGCTTCTACACTAAAAAGTAGAAAATCGCTTTCATCAAAAGGAGTAAGTGTTGGAGATGAAGTGGAAACAATCGGATCATAGTACGGAGAAGGATTGTTGTTAGCAACGGAATCGGAAAAATCCAAGTACTTTGCGAATAAATTTCACAAGTGACATCGATTAGATAACTTCTTCAAGATTCGAGATTGTTGTATGAATGGAAGGTGCATCACCAGATTAAAGGGTTAACGGATTGATCAATCATTCCTAAGAGTATCTCTCCGTCGTAAACATTCAATTAAAGCATTGAGCCGTCCTAAGAAAGGGTCGCCCGAATGTTAATGGTACTCGAGGATATTCGGCTATAAAATCAAGAACACAAAGTCGGACGGGGAAAAGTAAAAACTTCCCTAACTTTGACAAAAAACATTTTTGGCGACACCGGTTGGTTTGAAATTGTACGTCGGCTAATTCTAACACCATTTTTGTTTCAGTTAGGCCCAGGAGTTGAAGCTTTTTCCAAATGGATTAAAAGGCATGAGATTTGATACTAGCACATAAATCAGCAGGGGATAGTAAACTATCAAAACTCGAAAATCACATGGGATGAGAAATCGACTTGGGTCACCTAGCTTTTCTGGAAGCTTTTTGGACACCGCACTACAATTTTCATTCAACGAGTGTTTGGTTAACTCAATTAACTTGTCTTTGTTATTTAACATCTTCTTAAACATTGACGCAAACTTTGGCATATGGATGAGAGCATCCGCAAAACTAATCTCAAAATGAAGATTGCGAAAGATTTCCATAAACTTTGAAGAAAGAATGTCATCTTTTTCACGAATCTTTTGTTTGTTGAGTCTCGATGGGTAAGGTAAATTAGGTTTGGCTTTGTTAGCAACGAAAGAAGGTTCTTCAATTGGTTCTTTGTCTTTGGTTTGTTCTTGGACGAATGGAGGAGGTTGGATGTCTTCGGTGCTCGGTAGCTCCGTATCCTTTGTCACCTCACTTTCCTTTTCCACCACCGGCGGTGGAATCGGAGGTCCATCGTATGAAACACCACTACGAGTCGTAATTGCCTTGGCTTCGTTCCTAGGATTTGGAATGGTATTGCTTGGTAAAGAACTTGAACTTGAAGGTTGGTTGGTGTGATAGCTTTGCATGAAACTGAGCATCATTTTCTGAAAATCATCTTGTTTCTTTTGAGAATCATTGTAAACTCTTTGAAAATCATTTTGGTTTCTTTGAAAATTATCCAACTTCATTTGCAAGTTATTCATGGGTCGCTTTTTTTTTTTTTGTTGTGCATTCATTTGCTTTAGGCATACTTTCAAATCCGTTTTTTAGGACACTCCTTGGTATTTGTGAAACGGAGGTATAGCATTTGATTAACAAAGGTTTGAGTTGAGTGGTGGTTGGTATGGTGGTGCTTGGTAAACTTGATTTTGGTTGTTTTGACGGTTTTGGTTAAAATTTGTTCCACGGTTTTGGTTGAAATTAGAATTGGTTCCTTGGTATCGGTTTTGGTTTCCTTGGTTGTTTTGAACATTCGGTTGATTGAAACCCGGTGGTCTCATTTGACTTGCCAAATTGGAAGGTTGGTTTCTTTGGAGAAAATTGCCAACGGCTGCGGTTTGTTGAAATTGTTGGATGTTGTCATGAAAAACGGGAAAATCGTTTCTTGTTAACGGACAATGGTTAAAATTGTGATTCGATCCACATGTGACACATACTTCCTCAACTTCTTTGACGGGTGCGGGAGTAGTAACAACTAAAGCTTTCCATTTTCGTTATAATTTGTTTTCATCTTTGGATAGTCATTCTTATCCTCAAGAGAAGCGGCTATTTGTTGCATATCGAAAGAATTAATTATGAAAGGTGAAGAATTAGAAAGAGGAGCAATCCGTTACTCACTCTTGAATCCCACTAGCACGATCCTTGAGTAACGACTTTTGACTTGCTTTCAATTAATCGCTAAACCTTCTTGAGGTATCTTGTCTAAAAATTGCCACCAGCGGCGGATCTAAGGCATCTTAATCGTTTGAATCACAGAATTGTAAAAAGTATCGAGTTGGGTTAGAAGTTCCGAGAAGCCATGGTGAGGACATTGACGAAGGAGTCCTTTAAAACGTTCCCATGCTTCATTGAAGGTTTCGTTGGTTCTTGGAAAAAATTGGTGATTTTGTTTCGGAGGTATGTTGTTTTTGATGGTGGGAAGAATTGGTTTATAAATTTTGAAACAAGGTCGTCCCATGTGAGAATTGATCTTGGAGGTTCCTTATCTAACCAATCTCGGGCTTCACCGTCTAGAGAAAAAGGAAAAAGCAAAAGCTTTATCGAAGTGTTCGGAACCTCGGGATGTCTAATCGGTGAGTGACCTTGTTAAAAATCGAAGTGATTGTGGGGGATCTTGTTACCCTGTAAACTTATTACTTTGCCTCAAGATTGATTAAGGTTGTTTAAGCTCGAAATTGTTAGCATTGATCGGTGGAACAACTATAGCATCTTCATACCCCTCGATGGGTGCTTGTAACATTTGGGCCATCGTACGATTGTCGGCCATTGGAACAATGTTTTGATCGACAATTGGTTCTTCTAAATCAAAATTTTCAACAACAACCGGAAGAGTTTGTTGTTGACGACGTCTTCGAGATTTTTGAGATTGCAGAAAAGATGAACGAGTGCGCATAAAAAGGAAAAACTAAAAATTAAAAAGCAAAACTTTACACTAATTTTTTTTTTTTTTAACAATGAATTTTAACGGTTACACGAAAGAGACTTAAACCAAATAATCAACTACTTCACGGTAGCTCTTGAAAATTTCTTTTCAAGGTGAGCCGTACTTGGTAGAGACACAAAAGGCAAGTGTTAAATCTTTGATTACGATTTGGGAACCAACAAGTTCACCGGAAATTGAAATGATAACACCTCCGTTGAGAATGTTATATTTTGGTATTTTTACCAATTGGTGATTTTTATTTCTTTAATTAAAAGGAAGATTTTTTATATTTTTGATTTTTCTATTTTTTTTTATCTTTTACTTATACTAAAAAGAAAAGGAAAATATATATTTTTTTACTTTTTATATTTTATATTTTTTTTTGGATTTTTGAATTATGAAGCAAAAACAAAACTTTCGAGGATGAAAGGATCTTCAAACCAAATCAACAAACACAAAACGTAAGAATCTTAACACTAGTCCCCGGCAGCGGCGCCAAAAACTGATTCGTAGTTTTATATACCCAAAATATATATACTAATATAACTTTAAGAGTAATTAAGAAAATTACCAAGTTACCCTTGATAAAATTCACTCTCAAAAATATATATAATATAATATATAATACGTATATTAAACCGGGCAAATATGATAACCCGGGTCGTTTCCCCAATGACTAGTGAAATTGAAACCTCGTTTAAGCTTGGATTCCGATTTGAATAAAGAAAAGATATTTTTTAATAATCTATATCTACTAAATAAAAGCAATTTACACAATTAAACAAATACGGGAAGCAAATAAAATATGACAATTAAGCAAGTAAACTAATTTTAATCCCCAAAAATGTAAACTAAAATTCTAAACCTAAGTTAAGACAAAAGAAAATTTTAAGAAAAAGAAAAACATTTTTTTGATTATTTTTGAATTTAATATGAATTAAAAACTATTTTAATCTAATTAAATCCTAGAAAATAGCAAATTAAGTACTAAAAATTTGGAAAAATGATTTTTAAGCTTAGAAAAGTCTAAAATATCATAAAAGCAAAGAAAACTATTTTTAACTATTTTTATTATTAAAATCCTATTTTTAAATTTTAAAATAAAAGCTCAAAAATGAAATTTAAGATCTAAAAAGTGTAAAAATGATTTTTCTGGATGTAAACCTAAAGCTATTTTTTATAAAACTAAAAATTATTTTTTTGTATTTTTCTGAAACTTTTTTCTATTTTTTATGTATTTTATAAGATTTTAATCTTCGAAAAATGATTAAAAATAAAATAAAAGCTATAAAAATCTAAAAAATTCAGGAAAAGTTCTAAAAAATAGCAGGATTATAAGAAAAATAAGAAAAACAAAAATGCTTAACGAATAAGCTCTCAAATGAGCTTAATAAGCTACGGCTTTTTTATAAAAAGGAAAATGAAAGCGTGTATAAGGATTTAATGGTGTATTATGTTAATGGATGAGCTAATGTAGCAAACTGGTTAAGGCGTTGGTGTTATAACTGAGAGGTCGTGGGTTCGAGTGTGGTGGCAACCCCTTTTTGCACTTTTTTTTAACTTTTTTGAAAAACTAAATACTAGAACTTAATAAGGACACTAAAATAAGCTACTTTAACAAACGGGACATAAGCTAAAACTAAATAATAAGCTCTAAAACAGCTCATCAATAAGCTGTTACAGAAACTAGGTGTTTGGGCTCTTTCTTACTTAAATAGCTATAAAAAGCTCAAAAGGAAAAGCAAAAAAGTGTTCTAGGCAGCTTATGACGAGCTTAATCTATAAAAGCAAAGAAATCTAAGCTAGAAGTGCTTTTAAGCTATTGAAATTACTCATGACTTAAGCAAACTCAAGAAATAAGCAAAATAGCACAAAATCCAAATAAGTTAAAGACCTTAAAAAGCTACACTGGACTCTAAAACTTTAAGGACTTATTAAACTACTTATAATCTATCTAATTAAGCCATAAAATCTAGACTCATAAGCTAAATTAACAAATTAAAATCCTAAAATTCTTAAGTACTGTTTTTGGTTTTTTGAAGTTTTTTTGTAACACCCCCAAAATGGGTCGCATCGGAATATGGGTTTGGGGAATGTTACTTCATAGATCAACAGCACGAGATAAGAGAACG
>BQNB010011282.1:26932-51288 GCA_026074375.1 Tanacetum coccineum | reverse complement strand
TGATGAATCATTCTGTGAAGCATGGGATCGTTTCAAGGATCTCCTTCGTGCATGCCCACATCACGGTTTCACAAAATTACATCAACTTGATACCTTCTACAATGCTTTAACCCCAACCGATCAAGATTCTTTGAATGTTGTCGCCGGTGGAAATCTTTTGACTAAAACTCCTCGAGATGTTTTGACAATTATTGAAAATAAGTCAAAAGTTCGCAACTCACGGAACAAACCGATTGTTTCAAAAGTGAGTACGAATGCTCCTTCTTCTTCTACCCCTCATTTTCTGAAGATTGCTGCTCTTACAGACGCCGTTAAGGCTATGCTTGCTGAGAAATCTTCTCCTCCTGCTTCCGTGAAAGCATTTGAGGAAATTTGTGTTACTTGTGGTAGCCCGCATCCTTACCACCAATGTCTTGCCACCAATGTTAACGTTTTTTTGGAATATCGAGATAATATTCAAGGATATGTTTCAGCAGCCGCAGTAAACTATAATCAGGGAAATACCGGATACCATCCTCAGAGTGTAGCTAAACCGAATGTGCAAAATAATCAAACCCGGTATAATCAAGGTTATAATCAAAACAGAGGAAATAATCAAGGAAATCCGAGTTATCAAGCTCCGATTCAGCAAACTCAAGTTGCTCCTTCGAATGAATTGTCGAACTACAAGAAGATAAATGATGCTAATATGAAAGCTATGCAAAATCAAATAAATAATGTGAAAAATGAATTGAGAAATGAAATGCAAACTTCAATACAAACTTCAATGTCAAATCAAACCAATGAGCATAAGAATATGATGGCTAGTTTTTTCTAAATGAATACCGCTTCTTCTTCGGGTTCGAGATCACTTCCTAGCAACACCGTTGCTAATTCGAGAGGTGACTTGAAAGCAATCACCACCCGAAGTGGTATTTCTTATGATGGACCTCCAATTCCTCCTCTTCCCAAGGTGGTGGAACGGGAACCCGAGGTGACAAAGGATACGGTGCAACCGAGTACCGAAAACATCCAACCTGCGGCAGTCCAAACTCAAGCTCCAATTGATGAGCCCGTTGTTGCTCCTAATCCTAAACCGTCTATACCTTATCCTTCAAGGGCTAACAAACAGAAGCTCCGTGAAAAAGATGATAATCTAGCTTCGAAATTTGTTAAAATATTTAGGGAATTACATTTTGAGCTAAGTTTTGTGGATGCTCTTATACATATGATGAAATTTGCTTCAATGTTTAAAAGTCTCCTTAATAACAAAGAAAAATTGTTTGACTTGGCTAAAACACCGGTAAATGAGAATTGTTCGGCGGTTATCCTAAAAAAAGTTACCCGAAAAACTTGGAGACCCCGGCAAGTTTCTTATTCAGGGTAAAAAAAAAAAAAAACAAGTAAAAATAAAAAAAGAAAAAAAAAAAAAAAAAGTTTCCTTATTCATGTGATTTTCCTGATATGAATGCTTACCGGCCGATACATTGGTGCAAGCATCAACTTGATGCCTCTTTCCATATGGAAGAAGCTCTCACTCACCGAACTTACTCCTACTCAAATGATTCTTGAACTTGCAGACCGATCGACTACTAGTCCATCTGGTATTGCCGAAGATGTATTTGTAAAAGTAGGAAAGTTCTATTTTTCGGTCGACTTCGTAGTCGTTGACTATGTTATCGATCCTCGAGTTCCCTTAATTCTCGGGAGACCCTTTTTGAGGACGGCACGTGCTTTGATTGATGTTTACGGTGAAGAATTAACTCTCTGAGTTGATGATGAAGCCATAACCTTTAAAGTTGGTCAAACTTCGAGATACTCCTACAATGATGTTGTGTCGATTAATCGAATCGATGTCATCGACGTAGCTTGTGAGGAGTATGCTTAAGAAGTGCTCGGATTCTCGGAAAGTTCTACGAGTGGCAATCTCACTCTGTCTTTAGATCCTATCCTTTCTACTTCTTCCCCCTCTCTCACTCCTTTGAGAAGAGACTTTCATTTGGAAAAATCGAAGCTTGTCTTACAAAGATTCAATCACCAGGGAATTGATGAAGACAACTTTGATCCAGAGGGATACCTTCTTCTACTCGAGAAGTTACTAAATGATGATCCATCATCTCCTCTACCTCCAAAAGAACTTAATCTTGAAGAACTTAAAACAGTAAAATCTTCTATTGATGATCCTCCGAAGTATGAGCTCAAGGATTTACCTTCTCATCTTGAGTATTCATTTTGGGGAGGGTACCGATAAACTACCCGTCAAAGATATGCTTAAAAACTTAAAAGAAGATGAGAAGGTCCGACTTCTAAAGGTTTTAAAGTTACACAAGCGTGCCATCGCTTGGAAAATCTCCGATATTAAAGGCATTGACCTTCAATTTTGTACTCAAAAATATTAATGAAGGATGACTCTAAACCGGCAATTCAACATCAAAGACGGGTAACACAAAAATTCATGAGGTTATCAAAAAGGAAGTTATCAAACTCCTTGATGCCAGATTGATTTACCCTATCTCTGATAGCCCGTGGGTGAGCCCCGTTCATTGTGTGCCTAAGAAGGCGTATAACCGTAATCGAAAATGAAGATAATGAGTTGATACCTACTCGATTAGTTACGAGATGGCGTGTATGCATTGACTACCGAAAGTTAAATGATGCCACTCGTAAAGATCATTTCCCGTTACCATTTATGGACCAAATGCTTGAAAGACTCGCGGGAAACGAATACTATGTTTTCTAGATGGTTTCCGGATATTTTCAAATTCAATTGACCGCAAGACCAAAGAAGACCACTTTCACTAGCCCCTTTAATGGGACTTTGCTACTGACGCATGTCATTTCGGCTTATGTAAATGCTCCGGGCACGTTCCAAGGTGCATGATGCCATTTTCCTACGGCATGAACGGAAAAATGGGAGGTTCCTCCTATGGTCGATTTCTCGGTCTTGGGGATTCTTCTCCTCATCCTCTCCTATTTGAGACAAAATGCCAACGATGCGAAGACACTAACTTAGTTCTAATTAGGAAAATGGCTATTTTATGTAAAAGAAGCATTTCTAGGATGAATCATAGTTTTTATACACGATATAATATTAAAATACACAAAAGTATAGAGAGATAATTCCCAAGTAGCTCTCTAAGGGAACATTCTTATACAAATATATAATAATAATAATATACGTATGTTTACCGGGAAGTATGCTTTCCCGGGTCGTTTCCCCAACGACTTGTGAAATTGAAACCACGCTTTAGTTTGGATTATGATTTGAATGAGAGAAAATATATTTTTGATTATCTATAACTACCAATAAAAAACACAATTAAAATAAGCAATTTAAAAAGCAATTAAGAAACTAAGATAATTTAACGGGAACAAAATAAAACGCGACAAATAACAAGTACACTAAAATTACTCTAAAAATGCAAACAAAATTTCTAAACCTAAAATAAGACTAAAAAAAAAGTTTTAAGAAAAAGAAAATATTTTTTTGATTATTTTTAATTATATGAATTAAAACATATAATTAAATTAAACCAAAAAATAGCAAATAAAGTCAAAAAATTAGAAAAATGATTGTTTAAACTTAGAAAATCTAAAACTGATATAAAAACTAAGAAAACTATTTTTAAAATTAAAATCATATTTTTAAAATTAAAATTAAAAGCTTAAAAATGAAATTAAATATCTAAAAGAGGTGAAAATGATTTTTCTAAATGTAAAACTAAAACTAATTTTTCTAAAACTGAAAACTATTTTTTTGTATTTTTCTGAAAATTATTTCTATTTTTTTACGATTTTTCGAAAATTAAATCCTAAGAAAAATGATTAAAAATAATCTACTTAATGAAAAAATATGAAAAATTCAGGGAAAATCCTAAATACTAACAGGGACTTAAGAAAAATGAGAACTATGAAAAAGCTAAACAAATAAGCCCTAAATAAGTTATAATAAGCTACGGCTTATTATGAAAAGGGTAATTGAAAACGTGTATAACAATTTTATGAAAAGGGAAGTTGATGGATGAGCTATTGTAGTATGATGGTTAACACGTTGGGTAAGTGTGTGGGAGGTCACGGGTTCAAGGTCTGGCAACACCCTTTTTTATTTATTTTTTTATTTTTTCAAAACCAAAAGCTAAAACTTATAGAACACAGATTTTTAAGAACTTTTAATTAAAGGAGTATAAACTGAAACTCAAAAATAAACTCTAAAAGAGCTTATAAAGAAGCTGATGCAGTAAGTGAGCTTTTAAGCCAAAATTGCTGTTCCACTTAAACACTTGCACAAAGCTCAAATTAAGCTCAAATTACAAACCAAAAACTGTTCTAGCTAGCTTAAGATGTCTACAAGCTAAAAATGAAAAGCTATTTGAGCTGAAAACACATTAAGCTAACTAAAATAGAAGATTAAAAAGCTAAACTCAGAAAGTAGCATAAAAAACTCAAAAGCACAATAAGCTAGAAATCTCAATAAGCTAGAAATCTCAATAAGCTTTGACATAAGCTGAGATTTTGAAAACTAGATTAACAACTGATAAGCTACAAAGATAATGCATAAAATTCAATCCTATAAGCTAGAATTTTGGATTAAACAGCTAAGTCCTATTATCTGCTGTTTTTGGCCTTTTTGAGGTTTTTGATGACTTTTTAAGCTAAATTTACCTAAGTATTTAAGCTAGAAATGATAAGACAAGTTTTTATCTAACTTAAACTATATCTAATCTATAAGCTAGCTGAAATTTAGATCCTAAATCCTACATTTACTAACCTAAATGAAACTAGAAAAGTCAGCAGTAGCAACCTAAGTTACTACTGCTGATGCAATATGCAAATGCACAAAATCACTAATGCAGGTGACCTTTTTGGTCAAGCCTGCATAACACACTCCTAATGAGTGTGTCTTGACACAATGTAAACACAAAACTAAGCCTAAAAAGCTTAGATCCAATTTTAGCTTAACAAAGAAATAGGGATATCTCCCCTGGTGCACAGCCAAGAAATTTAAGCCAAAAATGATTTTAAACCTAAACTAATGATTCAAAACTTCTCAAAACCTTATCAATTATCAATATTAAACTGCCCAAAATAAAAACTTCAAAGTCCGCAGTTTGACTTTTGAGGGTCAAATAGACAAAAAGCCAAGACACCCCTTAAGCTAATGACAGATTTCATTAGGCTTATCAATTTGAAAACTAGTGATCATCTCCTTGATACCAGATATTAAGTAGCTTATAACCATCCTAATTAGCTTATGCAAACAAGTAAACAAAACAGAAACTAAGATCTTAAAGAATTAAACTAATATTTTTGGTTTTTTTAATGATATTATGACAGATTATAAAATTCTAAGTTCTACAACAATTAAGCTAAAAACAGATGAAAATGTATGACTAATAAGCAAAATAAGACACAGATAAGCAACTAGAAAGCAAATTTAAGAAACTGATAAGCAAATAAGTAAAGCTAAATAAACTAAATAAGCTAGAAATTTAACGACAATGAAAATTAAATGAAGACTACAAAGGGCTTCGCTAACAGAAGCATAAAATAAGCTCAAATGAGCATCCTACAAGCTCTGGCCTTATCCTAAGATCAGCCAGCAACAAAATCCATGGGAAGCTCTTCCATTGTAAGCTCCCCTTCCACAACTTATAAGTCCAAAATTTTAAAGGATTAACTGATTTTTAGAAGTAATAGATTTAATGATCAAAGTAGCTCTATCTTAAGCTAGAGACTATGAGCATCTTGTAAGAAGCATATGCAACAGTAACATAATAATTGTGAGCTTATAAGAGTTTATACTTAAAACAGCTTATTAAAACTAGAATAAGATTTTATTAAACTACAAAGAGAATTACTACGCTTTAAACTATAAATTACAAATTACTTAAAGAGAAAATACATTTGAAAGAAGTTTGCATAAACTAAAAGTAAATTAAGCTAAAAATAAAAGCTAGACTAAAGTAAAAACTAGGTGATTAATGTGTGTAATAGTGTGTGTTATTTATAGCCACTGCTGAAACTTCTAGACCCTGAGTTCTTCCACACGTTCCTCTCATATCATCCCTTGGATCCTTCCAATGATTGGATAATGATTTTCATCCATTAGATCACCAAATGATCTCACACGGATTGCCAGCGTGGCAATCCATGATTGAGACATTTGTGCTACTTCTGTGAGTGCCTTAAGTATAAAACCCATCATTCTTTGTGCTTCTACTCCTGCCAGCGTGTCATTCTTTGATGTGATAGACCAATGAGGTGAGTTTGATGATGTATAACTCTGCCAACATGTATTTGAGCCATTGAATTGCCCATCTTGTCCCTTAATTCTCATTTGCCCTCTTATTTTTGACCTTGGGTTAATTGTAGGAGACGGGTGAACAGTTAAACTAATTCTCCCCCAAATATATTTTTAATTTTTTTTTTAACTTTGGAAAAAGGTAAAGGGTTAAGTTTGAGTAAAATGGCAAGTGGCCCTGTACCTTATGATTTTGCAATATAAATCAAAAGTGGGTACAGGTTTGACATAATCAGGTTTCCGTTTATAGACCAAATGCTTGAAAGACTCGCGGGAAACGAATACTATTATTTTCTAGATGGTTTCTCGAGATATTTTCAAATTCCAATTGACTCGCAAGACCAAGAGAAGACCACCTTCACTTGCCTTTATGGGACGTTTGCCTACCGACGCATGCCTTTCGGCTTACGTAATGCTTCGGGCATGTTCCAAAGGTGCATGATGGCTATTTTTCATGACATGATCGAGGAAACAATGGAGGTCTTTATGAACGATTTCTTGGTCTTCGGGGATTCTTTCTCTTTATGCCTCTTCCATTTAGACAAAATGCTCAAACGGTGCGAAGACACTAATTTAGTTCTAAATTTGGAGAAATGTCATTTTATGGTAAAAGAAGGCATTGTTATAGGACATAAGATTTTAAAGTCTGGAATTGAGGTCGACAAAGCTAAAGTTGATGTTATAGCTAAACTCCCTCACCCGACTTCCGTTAAAGGCCTTCGAATTTTTTTAGGTCACGTCGAGTTCTATTGTCGATTTATTCAAGATTTTTCTAAAATCGCCTGGCCGATGACCCATCTTCTTGAAAAAGATACCCCTTTCATCTTCTCGAAAGAATGTATTGAATCCTTTAATAAACTTAAGAAGAAGTTAACCGAAGCTTCGATTTTAGTTGCCCCCGATTGGGACCTACCATTTGAAATTACGTGTGATGCTAGTGATTACACGGTAGGTGCAGTCTTGGGGTAACGTAAGACCAAATATTTTCAGCCTATACACTATGCTAGTAAGACCATGACGGATGCTCAAGCACATTACACTACTACAGAGAAAGAATTATTAGTCGTGGTATATGCTTTCGAGAAATTCCAGCCTTATTTAGTCTTGTCGAAGACCATAGTGTATACGGACCACTCGGCTCTCAAATATCTTCTTGCCAAGCAAGATGCTGAACCGAGATTGATCTGGTAGATTCTCCTACTCTAAGAATTTGATGTCATTATTCGTGATAAAAAAAGGAGCGGAGAATCTTGCGGCCGACCACTTATCAAGACTTATTGAGAACAAGGAAATTACCAAAACATTTCCTCTCGAGACTCTTGGTATGGTTACCTTTCATGGTGATTCTAGTACCCCACGGTTTGCTGACATTGCAAACTACCAACAAAAGAAAAAATTATTTAAAGACCTAAAGCATTACTTTTGGGACGACCCTACTTGTTTAGAATTGGTGTGGATCAAGTGATTAGACGATGTGTTTACGGCCAAGAAGCCGTTGATATCCTCGCGGCTTGCCATAATGGACCCACCGGGGGACATCATGGTGCCAACTACGCCGCTAAAAAAGTCTTTGATTCTGGATTTTATTGGCCGACTATTTACCGAGATGCCCATGACTTGGTCACACGGTGTGACGCTTGTCAACGTCAAGGTAAAATCTCGCAAAAAGATGAAATTCCCTAAAATACAATTCAAGTATGCGAGATCTTTGACGTATGGGGCATCGATTTCATGGGGTCATTCCCGTTTTCTCGAGGGAATAAGTACATTCTCGTGGCCGTTGACTACTTGTCTAAATGGGTTGAATCAAAATCGCTCCCTACTAATGATGGTCGAGTTGTCGTAAAATTCTTGAAATATCTCTTTGCCCGATTTGGAACTCCTTGTGCTATAATTAGTGATCGCGGTACTCACTTTTGCAATGACCAATTTGCAAAGGTCATGCTTAACTATGGAGTTACTCACTGTATTTCTACCATATATCATCCATAAACGAGTGGACAAGTGGAGGTTTCAAATCGTGGTTTGAAACGTATCTTGGAAAGGACCATAGGCGAAAATTGTGCTTCATGGTCCGATAAGTTAGACGGTGCTTTATGGGCCTTCAGTACCGCTTTTAAAACACCCATCGGGTGCACTCCTTATAAGCTAGTGTACAGAAAGGCTTGTCATCTTCCTATCGAACTTGAACACAAGGCCTATTGGGCCTTGAAACATTGCAATTTTGACCTCAAGACCGCGAGTGATCACCGAAAAGTTCAAATGAAAGAATTCAATGAACTCTGGGATCAGGCCTACCAGAATTCTTTAATCTACAAAGAGAAAACGAAGAAGATTCATGACTTCAAGATTAAGAACCGCGTTTTCAACATTGGTGATCGAGTTCTTCTCTTTAATTCTCGATTAAAGATCTTCTCGGGCAAGCTTAAAACCCGTTGGACCGGATCGTTGATCGTTGCTCAAGTTTTCCCGTTATGTATCGTCGCGTTATCTCACAAACGACGGCCAAACTTTAAAGGTAAACAGTCATAGAATCAAACACTATTTTGGAGGGTACATACCACCTATAGTTGTCCCGAATCTCCAAACCTTCCCCGTGGACAACAAATTCGGGACGTGTCCAAGCTTTAGTGGACCCCCCCTCCCCTTTAATAAAACGGAATTCGCATCGTGGGTGGCAACCCATGCATATCTAATATAATAATGAGTATTAATGTAATAAGTGTGTGACAAGAGGAGGGTACGCCTCTTCCATACTCAGTGTTTTGTGGTTTGTGTTGAGTGTCCAGGATTGCCCCGAATTATGATGCCTCTCGTGCTCGTGGTTTTGTCCTTCGTTCACTCGAGCATCAATCCTTAGCATGATTATTGGAATCCAATATCCTAAATCTTATCGACTAACGTTTATCTTTGAGCACACTTAATAAACGGTTTTAGATTTACGTAGAGACCATTCTTAAAACATTTAGGACAATGTTCAATTCTAGTATGGGGGGGATCTATCGATTTGAAATTGTGCAACATTCGTTGTTTTCACTAATCTCCGTTTTTACCGCGACCAAAAAAACCACAAAAAATAAAAAATTAAAAAATTTCAAAAATAAAAATATGTGTTTTAATCACAATGTTGACTTTCTCTGCTAGGTAGAATAAGAATAAATTTTGACTGATCGAGCGTATTGAGCTCTTAGCTTTGTCCCTTAACCTTTATAAACTTGTCTAAGCTAGTTTATTTGACTAAGCATTCGCGGATCTTTTTATTAAAGATTTTAAATTTGCGAAGAACGAGAAATGATAGAGTTAATTAGGGCTGTAAATGAACTGAACGTTCAGTGAACATTTCATGAACCGTTCGGTAAAAAGTTCATTTATGTTCGTTTATTTATTAAATGAACTGTTAGCCGTGTAATTTATTTAAAGTGATGTCTAATAAATATTCCCGAGCCTTGTATCATTAAAACGTCGATTAACGGGAATTTTAACTTAAGCTAGTTGGGGCCTATTTGTCGTGCTCAAGCCCATTAGTTCATAACCGGCCCAACACAAAGCCAACAAGAATAGTCCATCCTTGTAGCTATTTAAAGTTAAAGCCCTCTCCAAGTGTGGAGAGGGTGTTGCTTCTCATTTTTCTTTTGTGAAACAAGTAACCATTTTTCTTTGTTTTTTACTTTCTCTCTAAAATCTATTTTTTCTTATTTTTGTGTTTAAGGTGATGAAATGATATCCTAACAAGTGGTATCAAGAGCCAAGGTTGGGTTATGTGATTTGTGTGTGGTAACTGATTAGAGATTTTTGTTTCGGCTTATTAAGTTTTGTTGTTTGTTTTTTTCTATTCGAAATTTTTTTCCCATTATATCGTTCATTATAATTTTTTTTGTACAAGAACCTTGTGGTTTAATGCTTGTGGTTTAGTGCTTGTAATTCGTTGAGGTTGTTTGTGCAAATCGCAAGGTCGGAAAGAAGCAAAGAATCGAGCATCATTTTAGCGAAGATCGAACGAGTGGGGTGTTTGGTTCGAACTAGGTCAATCGAACTAGCACCATCGAACGAGTGAAATTTCTTTTCATTCGAACTAGCAACATTCGATCTAGCATCAATCGAACTAGCATCAATCGAACTAGCAACAATCGAACAAGCAAAGGATCGAACAAGCAGAGGATCGAACGAGCGACGGATCGAACTAGCGTCGATTGAACGAGCGACGGATCGAACTAGCTTCGATCGAACGAGCGACGGATCGAACTAGCGTCGAATCGAAAAACAGAGCAGAAAGGTTCGAACTAAGTCGTCGATCGAACGAGCGAAAGACCGAACTAAGCTAAGGACCGAACTAGAGTCGATCGAAACGAGCGAAGAGAAAAGGGTTTCATAAAAAACAAAACAGCCATAACTTAGATCCGTAAGTCGTTTTTAAGGCCCTTTGAACCTCTCAAATCGAAGAGGAAAAACGTGACGGATCACGCTTAAAAACCTTCTTTGGCCAGGTTAAGGATTTTTCGAAGCCAAAAACAAGCGTATTTCCTATGATTTATTGACACTTTTTTCAGTATTTTATTTTTTTGGAAATTTTTCGCCGGCATGATTCCGATCTCACTGCTCTATTCCCGGTTTACTAGTGATCTTGTAAAATCCCGTAATTCATTATCGGTATTGATCATAGACAAGTAAAATCCCGTGAACGTTAATTGATTCAAAAACCACAACAAAAGACACAAATCATTTTTCCCCACTAAAGATCCTTGTTTATATCATTCTCATCACTTTTGCAATGGCCGACTCAACAAAGACATTTAATGCAGCCCGCCGTGATTCTAAAACCCTGCCTCCTATGCTTAATCAAAGAGAAACTATGTTTCCAATGGTCATTACTCGTCTTCTTCGGTATGCTTAGAGCAGACCAAATGGAAAGTCTTAGATCTACAACTTGACGATCCATTAGTTAATTGTCCTTTATGTTCAGAGCGAATGATACCATGGAACCAGTTGATACAAGGGGGACAAGGAGGGGAACAGGTGATGCGGTTTAGGTGGACGGTAACCTGGGTAGATCGCTGGGGGGATGGGCCGGGGGGGACTGAGAAGGATCTGTGGGGCCGCGAAGGAGGGGCGTGTTGGGCGGTGATATCTTGGGGGTACTCTCTTGCGGGTTGGTCGACGCGTTGGTGCGTAGTTCTCATGTGCAGGGGATAGATACAACACACAGACTATAGCAACACTCTTGACACAGCGCATGGTATCTCGACTTCAACAAACTTCAGATCAACAACTATCATCTGCGGCAATAGATGTCGTCGAGAAGGACCGAGAAAGACTGAGTGGTCACAGGAGATCTGACGGATCATCGCTCCATCTGTTTAATGTCTACGTAGCAGAGGACGTCTCCTATCTTGGCGGTTACTTGCGCTCGCATGTAAGACGAAACTTCAAGCTGACTACCCATTCGTGCAGAACAGTATAATACGCTCAGAAATCTGGTTACGTGTTCAACAAATGATGAAAGGTTCTGATATTGGAATTCAAGAGAAAAAGGCTAAGTTGTTTAATGAATGGGAAAGGTTTACTTCCACTGATGGGGAATCGATTGAGTCTTACTATCACCGTTTCTCAAAATGATAATGAAATTTAAGCAGAAACAAACACTTTCCTGAAAAGAATTGCAGTAATCTCAAGTTTCTAAACACTTACAACCAGAATGATCGGCAATGTTACTATTGTTCATCAAACGAAGGACCTTGCATACGACAGATTTACACTCCAGTTGTATGATGTCTGAAGTACAATCAAAAGGAGGTGAGATTCAAAGAGCTGAAACGACTTGCAAAAACACATTGATCCCGCTAGCACTCATGGCAAATTCCATCAATCCTTTCAACTATCCAGTGTTTCACCAAGATCAACCATCACCAAGTACCTACATACAACATCCGCAACCCAACAACAACAACTATAACCCACAACCATCATTCAACCAGAACTACATGCAACAACCAATGCCAAATTCCCGAAGACATCACAGATCCGACAACCGCAAAGAAGCATGGCACTCGCTCTAATGGCTAAGGCCAATTCACACAAAACCTACTCAACACCAACCAACAACAACCATAGAATATCATCAAACCCTCGTAATTGGCATATTGCTCAACCGGGTAGAAATGGGTCCAAACAGAACAGCTCGGATGGTTGGAGGTAATGGTGGGAATCAGTTTAGACAATATGCTGGGCAGAATATTGGGTATCAAAATGGGTATAATGCATTACAGAATGTCGGGAATCAGGTTGTTCAAGATGCAGTTCAGAATCAGGGTGTTCAGAATACTTGTAATCATAAAGGGCAAATTGGTGTTCAGAATATTGGGAATGGAAATGTTGTAGCAGCACGGCTGAGGGTAATTTCACTGGGAAATAAAGGTAATCAGATAAGGTTGCAACAACTGCAGAGGAATTGGGTCAATCTTGCTAGGAACTGCATAGACAGACCAAGAGAAAGGGATGCTGCTTAAACTTTCAGACTCTGTTGTTGATTGCTCAAAAGGAAGAAGCAGGAATCCAACTCCAAGCTGAAGAGTTTGATTTGATGGCTGCTGCAGCAGATCTTGATGAGATTGAGGAAGACCCCCCCCACACACACCAAACCCCCCCCCCACCCACACCCCCCCCCCCCCCCCCTCAATGCAAAACGCATTTTGATGGCTAATTTGCAGCAAGCTCATCGTGTAACTCAACTGAACAACGCTCTCGTCTATGATTCAGACGGATCAGCTACGGTACACAACGATGACACCTGCTATTATAATTGAGATATTTAATATGTTTTACTCAGAGGCGCAGTATACTGAGCTACTCGAAACCCATCTGAACCACACCAATAACAACAGAATGATAGTATGTTATTTCTATTTTCTCGTGTGTAGAACAGGAGGGGGAACAGTAGATCAACATCCTGCAACTGTTGAGGAAACACGTGCTTACTTTGAATCATTATATAATAATTTGGCAATTGAAGTCGAAAAGGTCAACTCGGTCAATCGCAAAATGAAAGAAACAAATTCTGAATAAACCACTAAGCTTGCTAAATATAAAAATCAAGAAAAGTGTTTTGAAAATAGTCAAGAAAAATATGACAAACTAGAAAGATGTTATCAAAAGTCTGTTTATCCATAACAATGTCTTACAAAAAAGATAAATGCACTTCAATTAAGTTCCGGTAAACAAATAACAACTTTGAATGAGGAAATTTCAAATTTAAATAAACAGCTTTCAAAGGAAAAATCAACTGTTTCTTCTCTTCTTGAAGAAAAGAAAAAGTTGAAGTCTGATTTCAAAATACGCAAAAAAAGACGAGCTTCTTGATAAACAAATTCAACTTGAGAATAAGATAAAGGAATTAGATAATATTTTGGTTAAAACGGGTCAATCGATTCAAACGATGCACATGCTTTCACCTAAGCCAGACTCGTTTTACCACACGAACAGAAAATGGCTTTGGTTTAGTCAAATCCTTTTTATCTCAAGCAGCTCATCGAAAACAACAAGTTTGTACAAAGGCAAAGTGTTACTTGAAAAGCATTACCTCCGTTGTGCATGATTCGGAGGAGACACTGCAACTTGCTCAAGAGAGTCGCTTAAAAATGAAACAATTGAACAAAGAAATAAAACCGGCAAATTATACAAAGATTAATCATCTTTCGGGGATTTTTGTTTCTCAAACGGCCAAGTCACAAGAAGAGTTGTATTTTACAAATACTTCCAAAACGGCCACTGTTTCAAAATCGATTTCAATACCAAATGAAGAATTTTTGGATACACTACTCTCAATGTTGCCGAAAAATTTCTAAATGAGGTAAAAGACACCATTGTGACTCTTCAACGTGTTTGTCAAACATAGAATGACCTTTAGATACAAACAATTGGTCCCAGTTGCTACATCAAGAGATTCACAAATTTTAGAAAGAATAAATTTTTCCTAACATCAACCAAGTGGATTTCTAGACTTACAAATTTTTTGAAATACAATTTTTGAAAGAAGCAAAAAAATCCAAATTTTCGAAATTTTTAAATCTCTTCAAAAGAATGGCTGAACATCTCTGTGGCTAAGCACAAGACATTGGAATTGCAATTGACCGTCTCTTGAGAACATTGTCAGTCAAGACATTATGTCTATTGTGCAAAATCCATTCGGTTTGTAGATACATCAAATCTCCAAACTAAGCTTGAAGGTACGAAAGAACGTTTTGAAAATTGTATCATTAAAAAAGAGAATGAATATGCTAAACTTTGGAATGATTGGTACAAAAAATGTGAAGAATGCAAATATGACAAAATTTCGTACGATAAAGCTTATAATGACAGCAACAAAAAATCGAGACGGTTGCAATCTCAGTTGGAGATCTCAAGGGTAAAAGTACGGATACTCCATGTGTATCAAATACCCTAGATCCTTTGTCTCAGAACTTGAAAAAGATAATGTCGAAATAGAAGTTTCAGGTTCTGGAATTATGAAAAGGAAACTCACCTTAACACCACCAGTACAAATCCTGTTTTGACTCTATTTCAGTGACACCGTGTAACTAAAACTGAATAATTTGACTCTTTGCACACAAAATACATGATACTATCTATGAAAATTGCTAAGTTAAGAGCTCATTGTATTTGATAAAGTTTCTGACCACGTGGACACCACCAAAGTACGAGTACGAATACTAAGTTTGCAAATCATAAGGTTAATGTGACAAATGATTTGTCAAATCCAGTCACTTCAAACTCGGTTCCTACACCACAAGAATCAAAAAATGTGATTGCCCCTGGAATGTATAGGATTAATCCTTTCAAGCCTTCTAGGGAAGAGAAGTATGTCCCTATCAAAGTTAAGAATCTGAGCGTAGGACAAATCCAATCACCTTTACACAACCTCATGTCATTACTAAGAAAGATGTTAATTCTGATTCAAATGGTTTATCTTCTATAGGAGTAAACAACACTGCTAAGACCATAAGGCAACAACCTAGGAGCAATACAAAGAATGATAGGGTCCCCTCTGCGTCTAAGAGTAGTTGCATCAAGAATAAAGAAGTTAAAGTAGAAGAACACCATAGGAATTTACTGCTTTCTAAGAATAAAAAACATATGTCATCTGAATGTAACACGTTAAGCTTGATACTCTGATGATCAATAGCAGTTATTTATGCTATGTTAAGCACTTTTTAATCACTGCTAAACATGATTTTTTATGGCTTAATTATGTGAATGACCTGAATTTCTCGTTGGCAAGAAACATAAGGCAAATGTCAAACACGAAAATCGGGGGAAAAGAAACAGAAGCCAAAGGTCGAAAAGCCTACGAAAGTATGGTCCACGAAAGACTGCTTCACCTAAAGCCATAGTAAACCAGCTTTTTGCCTAGGTGGTCACCATCCTTGGAAGAATTTTTGGACATTAAAGGAAAAATAAACGCTTCTACTGTATCCTGAGAGTCAACCTGACTGCTCTAATGGTGATAATCTTGTACTACTAACCCTGTCGGAACCAAAATCAAACGTTTTCCCAAATTCTACTTTCTTTCTGGCAGGTTATCCAAATTTGTTTATGGTGCGTCGACTCGGGTTGCTCCAAGCATATGACCGAGAATCTGAAGCTGCTCATCAATTGTCGTGTTTGGAAGATTTTTTGGAACCGTTCGCTTGGAAATGATCATGTTTGCTGGCAATTTTTGGTTCGTTATCTTTCAATGGAAATATTTATTATCACCAGGGTTTATTTCGGTGTAGGGCTTGGGAGCACAATCTGTCACCGGTTGGGCAGGTTCGTGATTTCAGATTTAGAGGTTGCTTTCAGAAGGAACTCTTGTTTTGTCAGAAATCTAGATGGAGTTGATTTGTTAAAAGGAAATCGTTCAACAAACCTTTACACCATCAATCTCCATGAAATGGCCTCTGCATCCCTAATTTGCCTCATGGCTCGAGCAACTTCTACCAAGTCATGGTTATGGCATCAACGTTTATCCCACCTCAATTAGACACCAAAAATAACCTTGCCAAAACGATCTTGTCCACCGTTCTGTCCAAAATCAAATATCATAAAGAGCACCTCTCCTCCTGTGACAAGGAAAAAGCCAAAAGGGCGTGTCGCACCACCCAAAACGGTCCCCAAATTCTAAGCATAGGTTACACTTTCTTCATATGGATTTGTGTGGTCCTATGATAATTGGCTAGCAATAAATGGAAAGCGATATGTTTTGGTGATTGTAGAACGATTACTCTCGTTAACTTGGGTACATTTTCTCGAGATCAACAGATGAACACCAGAAGTGAGATTAAAAATGTGATCATAACGGATTAATAACGGATACGACTTCAAACATAAGTGCGTTCCTAAACCTCGCAGTGCTAAACTCTTTCAAAAAATGGTGCATATTTGAGGGGGAGCTTTTTAGGTACATCTGGAAATACTCAATGTGTCTCAAAATGATTTCTCAGTACACGTTGATGATTTTTCATCAAATGTTTTTTATGGAACTCATGGCAATATCACAAAGACCGACAAAAAAAAAATAAACAACTGTTATTTCCCGGGAGTTATAAGGCAGTTTTAAGGTTAGTAATATTCGTATCCATGATCCAGCCGAACCGAGGGATCTACCCAGGAACTTTCACTCTAGATAGAGTAGAAGTCCCTATTTTATGATTGAAAAAAAAGGAGTTAAAGTGATATTGTGAAAAAATGTTATTCCAAGGCATGAGTTATCACCAGAACAATCCCAACAAGGTGATAATGAGGACGCGTTGGTTTAACATTGAAGGGGTTGAAGAATGAAAAAGAATTGTAAGGATAAAGGGATGAAAAGAAATGAAGCCCTCCATACAACTTAGGCAGAAACCGGTCAATGCATATCTATCGTAACACAAAGAGTGATTCCTGATAATTGAAGACAAGTCATCATGGACCCAGTGATGCAATGCACAACCCTCCTTAGCCAACTCAGAAATCTCTCAAAAAGATTTTCTGTTTCATTTCTCACGGAGTTCAACACATTTCTATCGGCTTTCTCATTCCGAACTCGGTGATATTGAAAAAAGTGGCGGTCCGGCATCCTGCCTCCGATTACCAAAATAACAAATGGCCAACTATAGAGTCTAGACCAAACGAAACCATTAAAAATCTGCACTAGGACACAAATATCCAATGAAAAATATGAGGTACAATTATACAACAGTTGGTATCAATAAACACAACACACAACACCACACACACAATGTGATAATTGCCAAACATCAAGGTTGATAATCCCTGTTGTATGCACAGTGGGAAGATGGAAAGCATTCACTTGTGCAAACATACAAATTCATGGCCTTTGTTGGTGACTTGGAGAGATGATATTTATGAATCTCATACTGGGTCTACTGGAAATACGATGTTGCGATTCTACATGAATCAAACTTGTTCCAAGTAAAAATGAATTACGTCTCAATCAGAAAGATAGTAACTATCTGATTCACTCTTACCGTGTTGTCCGCTTTGAGACGCTCGGTAACCAGACTGCTTAGTGCAGCTGCGAAACCCTGTCAAGGAGATTCTTTTGAATTCTACCTGATCACAGGCAGTATTTATACTGATTAACGGGAACCTATGGTTAATTGCCAACCATATTCACGAAGTGACAAAGACACCTTTTCGTCCATATATGTTTATCTCTAACCTATACTTGCAGGTTTTCCTGACGGTTGCAGCTTCTAGTCCATGACGAGTCAAGATTCAAGACCTCATGCTCAATCCACAAAGATTAATTCATGATGAAAGCTCAATCTATCAAAGTCTTCCGCAATCTCTGATGAACAAGCACTTCCTCATAAGAACATTTTGTGGTTCAAGTAATCATGTTAAAAGAAAATGTTGAGGGAGATTGTTAGCAAGCTTTCAAGATCTTGAGCATGAGGGTGGAGACACAAGATCGCAAGGCGGCATAAAGATTCAAGGATAAAGATTTAGATATCTCAGTAGTCAAGACAAATCAAGGCCAAAGACCACGATATGTATTTTGTCAAAGAATATCAAGTTAAAGAAATCCGATCCAAGATAACAATCATGCAAACGGATCTCCAAAAGGAAATTCCCAAGAAACAAGGCTCCAAGTCTCAGACGTCATAAATAAAGGAACCACAATTGAATGTCCACCCTTAGGGGGAGAATTGTTAGCCCTGTAATTATTTAAAAGTTGAGGTCCATTTAAATATTCCCGAGCCTTGTATGAGTAAAACGTAAGTTTACGGGAATTAACTTAAGCAATTGGGCTAGTTGTCGGGCTCAAGCGCCATTTAGTTCTATGAACTGCCCAACACAATGCCTACAAGAATATCCATCCTTGTAGCTATTAAAGCCCACTCCAATTGTGAATGGTGTGCTTCTCAATTTTCTTTTGTGAAACAAGTATCGGATTTTGAAGACTCTCGTGCTCGTGGTTTTGTCCTTCGTTCACTCGAGCTTCAATCCTTAGCATGATTATGGGAATCCAATATCCTAAATCTTATCGACTAACGTTTATCTTTGAGCATACTTAATAAACGGCTTTAGATTTACGTAGAGACCCTTCTTAAAACATTAAGGACAATGTTTAGTTCTAGTATGGGGGGATCTATCGATTTGATTATGCATGTAGTCGTTGTTTTCATGTAATCTTGTTTTTACCACCAAAATACCAAAAAAATAAAAATGTTAAAAAAATTCAAAAATAAAATAAGTGTTTTGTCACAATGTTTGACTTTCCTGTCGGGTTTAATAAGAATAAATTTTGACTCGATCGAGCGTGTTGAGCTCTTAGCTTTGTCCCTTAACCTTTATAAACTTGTCTAAGCTAGTTTATTTGACTAAGCATTCGCGGATCTTTTTATTAAAGATTTTAAATTTGCGAAGAACGAGAAATGATAGAGTTAATTATGAGTTAGATGCTAAACAATGATTATTTGGAAATCTTACAAGCTCATAAGTGTAGTTTGTGGCTTTTTCTCCCATAAGCTCCTAACCTGACTAATAATAAGTGCTATTTTTAAAAATTAAACTTAAATCAATAATTTTTGAATTTGAAGCTTTATTAATGTAGTCGATAACATTAATTTATTTAGTCTTAGTTCAGCTATATACTTAAATTTTCTAAAAAGAAATTTTCTCTATATATCGTGGTAATATAAAGTGTTAAAAAAAGATAATAATAATAATAAAAACTGTGGGCTGATAAAAGTTTACTGCCTCTTGCCGGCTCACAACCGATGTGGCAGTCTTCAAAAGAAGGCCCATAGTAAGAATAATACTCCGAGACTGATAAAAGTTTGCTGCATCTTGCCGGCTCACAACCGATGTTGCAGTCTTCAAAACGGTCGAGGATTTCTAAAGCCTAAATAAGACAACTGGATCATGGTCGGCTCGCATACCGAAGTGACAGTTCGTTTAAAGGGTGGAGGTTATAAGTATAATTATATTAATGTTAAGTGTAATATATGTGATTTAATAAATATAGGAAAAATCTCTTTTTATTAAATTTAAATATGCTTTTGAACTAAGACTATTTCGTTTTAAGTTGTGGTTTTTCTAAATGAATTGTTTATTTAACGGGAAGCCTAAGAGTTTTTGAAACCGAAGGTCCGTGAGTTCCGATACTATTCTCTGTGAGGTGTCAAAAGCCTGGTCACCTAAGCCGGTCTCGGCTAGGATGTGCCGAGAAGAAAGTCGCTACATAAATGATCTCGCCTTCAAAATCATAATTCTTGGGTGGAACGTAAAGCATAGAAATATTGAAATTTTCTTAAAAAGGTTGATCCATGGTTAAAATTTGAAATGAGCACACTCACATAATATATAATAATTGTTTGGAGTGAAAAGTTCACAAGTTACAAATATGAGTAGTGTTAGCATCTTAACTTATATTTAACGGTGATTTCGTTTTTAAGCTTGGTTTGGGACAAGTGAAAAATCGGGGACGATGAATTTATCTTTTTGGGCATTTTAGGATTGAAGTGCTTCTTGTTCTATGACCCTAAAGGTTATGAAAATAACGAAAGTCCAGACATTCTAGTTAGAAAAAGAAAAAGGAAAAATATAAAAAAATATGTGTGGTAATTAGTGTAGATTTATAAAAATGGTCAAAACGGGGCTTTTCAAAGCTAATGATTCTTTAATTCCCTTTGATGAACACTTAGCTACTTTTCGAGGTAATTAGTCGAGGGGGATTGAGATTCTTGGTTTTCTAAAGTGTTTACTTATAGCATTGCGTGAGGACACGACAATAGTTTAGTATGGGGGATTTTGGTATGTGCTTAATTACACATACCTTTTACCTAATAAAACGAGCCTAAAATGACCAAAATATATCAAAAATGCATTGTATTTGTGTGTTTTGTGATTTATGATGTGCAGGTAACGGATATTCACTAAAGGACAAAAATGAAGCCAAAACTGACAAAACCGAGCACGGGAATGGAAAGAGCGTGAAAAGCCAAAGCCGAGGACATAAGCATCTTATTAGGCCAACCCGTACCCAAGTTAATGGGCCGAGTCAGCCCATTAAGCTTTTCTATTAAATCAAAAGCCTTTATAAAGCCCAAAGTCCAATCCATAACCTAAACGGCCCAACCAATAGCCCAACAAACACTTAACCATAATCCCTTTTACCCTTTACACCGTTAGTCCTTAGGGACTAACACAGTTAGTCCTTATGGGTTTACACCGTTAGTCCTTTCACCTTAACCCTGTTACCCTAAACCCTTAACCCCGTTAACCCTTTACCCCAAATCAAACGATTAAACCTTTCCAGCCAAAATCACTATTCACCCATCCCTGTCATTTGTACCTTGCAAAACGACAAAATACCCTTAACCTTTTCTTCCCCACAACCCGACAACCCCATTTAACCTATTCTCCTCAAGTAATGACAACCACGTTGGCAATCCCTTGCTAATTGATTGGTTGATGGACATCAAGGGCTGTGATCATGTTAAAGAAGCACAACAATGGATTTAAGGGCTATGATTAAAGGCTTGGAGAGCACTCTCAAACCCTCTCACAGAAGAAACACACCTCAAGGGCATAAGCTTCTCAATTCGGCTATAAATAGAGTGTGTTTTTCACACATTAGAGGGAGGAATGTTATGTAGTGTAGCTTTTAATTAATTGTATTTTTCAGCTTAAAATAGTTAGCTTATTGTATTTCCTTTAAAAAAGCCTTGTACTCAGTTTCAAGTTTTAATGAAAGTTTAAGTTTTATTAAAAATCTGTTTTATGTTATGCAATCTTATGTTTGAAAATGGTTTGATAAGCTCAATAAGTTCTTGTTTAATCTGTTTTACTAAAGCAATATAAACTGTTATATAGCTTATAAGTGTTTAAGAAAATTTCACCAAAATTCCACCCTTAAATACCTCAGCTTAACTTGGAAGATAAGCCAAACTTGGAAGGGCTTATATGACCATACTAGCTTGTTTTCAAACAAGCTAGAGCTTGTTGATAAGCTCTAAGAGTAGTTTATGCCCTTATTTTGAGCAAAGAGTTTTGTAAGTTTTCACTTTTCATGTGTTAGCTTATTTACTGTTAGCTTATTTTAGTGCTTATCTTTGCTTTTTTTACTGCTTATTTATGCTTATTTATTGCTTATTGATGCTTGCTTATTGTTTAAATTTTCTTTGTTTATGTTTTTGAATAAAACTGTCCTATTTAGCTTAAAACTGCTTATGTTAGTAGCTTATTGATAAGTGCTTATCAGTTGTTGAAATATGCTTATTAGACCTTAATATTGTTAGTTTGTTATCTTTTTTTTAAATCTTAGCTTAAAATAGTTGAAATCAAGCTTAAAATAGTTTTTAACTTTTTAAAGAGGTGTTTGGGATAAGTAGCACTAACCTTAGTTAGTGTTGTTTGACCACTCATTGGTATTTAAACCAACTTTGAAAAGCTTTAAATAAGCTTTATAATCTGTTTTCAAAAGTTTTCCTAGTTTACATTTAAGTTTTAAGGTAGTTTCTATCCAAGTTTAGAATCTGTGGTGCTTAAGCTTACTCATACTATTTATATTTAATTTTTTCTTTAAAGTTGTTTTGAGGTCTTGTCTTATGCTTGTTTTGATTCTAAATGCAGTAAAATGGTTTTGGTTAAGTGTGCATTTGCTTGTGAGATTTAAGTCACAATCTCTCAAAGTGTTGGTTTTAGTTTAAAAGCTTAAAAGTCACTTTTCAGTCTCAGGATTAGATAAGTAAATGGAAGTTTTAGGTTTTGATAATTAAGGCACAAGCTTATTGTTATATAAGCTCAATCTGTTTAAGCTTAGTTTGTGATTTAAAACTTATTTAGTAGCTTAAATTTAGGGCTGCATTTAGTCTTTTAGCCCTTTTAAAATCTTTAAAAAAAAACCAAAAACATAGGTTTTAGCTTAAATTGCCTTTTTCATTAGCTTTTATCTAGCTTAATTAGTGTTATAAAATGCTTATTTCTTGCTGATTCTAGGTCCTTGTAGTTCAAACTTAATCTGTTTAAAACTTTTAGTCTTTAGTTTTAGCTTATTGAGTCTTATTTTTTAGCTGCTAGTAGTCTTTTAAAAATCAAAAGCCAAAAACAAGTAGAAAGTCTGTCATTTTCATTTAGCTTATTTCTTTTCCAAGTTGCTTAAATCTTGCTTATTTGTGTAACTAGCTTGTAGGACACAAGTTATTTTTAGTTTTCAACTTATGATAAGTGCTTATTGGTCCTTAAATTTAAGCTCAAAGTTGGTCAAAAATATTTTTTTGTGTCTGCTGTTTAAGTGGTTTTAGCCGTTGTTCAGCTTATTTTGAGTCATTAGTGCTTTTTTAGGTTTATGAGAAGCTTAATTTTAGCTTATTTGACTTTTCTCTTGCTTATTATGACTTAAAAAAGCCAAACAGTTTAGTTTGTTTCCATTTAGCTTAAAAACCAAATCTGTCACTTTAAGTAGCTTATTTCTGGCTTTTAGTGTTTTTTAGAAAAAGTTTCTTTTTTAAAGTTGCTTATTTTGGTCTTATATTTAACTGTTTTAAAAAGAAATAAAAAAAATGTTTGCAAAAAGGTAAGATCCAGGACTTGAACCCGAGACCTCAACCTTAACATCACCAACACCTTAACACACCACACCTCTACCATCTGCGCCCTTGGGTCTTTTCTGTTAGACCCTTGGGGCATTTGGTATTTAAGGGTGTTTTGTAGTTTAAGCTTTCAGCCATTTTGGGCTTATTTCCAACTTATTGAGAAAAGCTGTTGGACCCGTTTTATTTTTCTTATGATTAGATTAGTTCAAAGTACTTTTCGTGATTTTTTCAGATTTTTCTAAACTAGTTTAATTTTTTTATAACATTTTTAGATTAAATCTGGTTTTAATTCATAATAAATAAAATAAAAGTCAAAAAAATATAATTCTTTTTTCTAAAATTATTTTTAATCATTTAGGACTTTTATAAATTAGATTTGCATTTTTAGGGTTAAAATTTGATAAATTAGGTTTTTAAGTCGCGTTTTTAGATTCCCGTTAACGTTTTTAATTTAAATCTTTAATTGCATTTAATTGTTGCTTGCCTTTATTTGTTTTTTGCATTAGTAGAAATAGAATCCAAATCAAAATTATATTATTTAAACACGCGATCACAAACCAAAACGAGATTTTTAATTCACGCCTCGTCGGGATACGACTCGGGAGGTTTTGAATTTTACTTCGGTTAAAAGTAATTTTCTTAAAAACCTTACGGAATACTTTCTCTTACTACTATTTGATATTTTAGTTTTAGTTATATATTAAATATTTATTAAGTATTTATTATATATACTATAAGCAAAGTGTCAATAATTTTGGCGCCGCTGCTGGGGAGGTGTGTGCGATTATCGTGTTTACGTTTAAAGATTAGTGTTTGAAGACCCTTCCCCGTGAAGTTATCATTTTGTTTTATATAAAACTAAAAAAATATACAAAAATATTTTATTTTTCTCGATTTGTTTTCGTAAATTTATTAGAAAAAACACCAAAAATACTTTTCCTAAAGTATTTAAAAAAACCAAAAAATTAAAAAAACAAAAAAATCAACCGTTGTGTCAC
>BQNB010011282.1:0-25833 GCA_026074375.1 Tanacetum coccineum | reverse complement strand
AATTAAGAGCATGCAACTATGGAAATATAAACAAGTAAAAATTCAAGGGGAAGTATAAATCAAAATATATGGCCAACCAAGCATCAATTAAATATATGGTTAAACAAACTAGCTTATGTTATGTTTTGATCAGCGAGAAATGGAAAATTGGGTTTTTTTATGTTTACCTTCATTGGCGAATTTGGTATTGCGCATTTGGATTTCCCAAGACACCTATAGCTAGTAACATAACTAAATTCATGCACAAATCACTGTCTACTTAATGTAATAAAGTATTATTCATTAACATCCAACAAAAAAAATTGGATCAAGATGTAATTGGGAATACATCACCAAAAAGGCATGCAGTGAACTTAAAACCACCAATATAAATAATTATTACCTGATTGAACCCTTCAGGGTGGTGCTTCTTTTTCGAGCCACCAATTATGTTCAGAAGAGCTCCAATTAAGAGCCAAAAACACCCTTCAGGGTAGTGTTCTTTAGAGACTTTCTTGGCCAAGGGAACAATTGAAACAGTCTTTTGAGGTGTAAAATTGTGGAGCTCCAAATGCCTGGTGAATTACAAAGTCTACTCAGACACATATAGGAAGCATCATACAAAGATAAAGCTAGAATTGAAGCAAAAACATCTTCAGAATCCAGAAATCAGAATAATAAATCCAAGTTTAAGTACAACGATAATATACTAATTATTATATATAGTTATGACAGCTGACTACAATTAAACATTATTATATCATACAAGTCAAGTGATAATTACTCATTAGGGTTGAAGCCTGTATGAGCATATGAGGGGCAACACTGACTTTTGTGGTGCAAAATACATTAGGTTAAAAAAAATTTGAACGCCAGTTTATTAAAATACTAGCAAGAAGATTAGCATAAACAATTACATATGGTAGGATAAAGCGTTACAAGGATTAAAAATCCATTCTATCCAATTAATAGAGACGTTACTAGGTCTATTATAGATCCAAGTGTAAGTGAATTGCTTGATATCATTTAGAATAAGACTTTTGTTTGGTCTTTTAGCCGCAAAGCATGACTCATTTCTAAATACATTAGGTAATTAAAACTGGAATTAAACATGTACCCCTTTATGCACGATTAATAAAGTAGCATTCAAAATTAAATCAAAAACCCTACAGCTAGCCCTGGGAGTTTATTGGGGGGTTTGAGGGGGGTGGGGAGGGGGGGGGGGGGGGGGGGGGGGGGGGAGGGGGGGGGGGGGAGGGGGGGGGGGGGGGGGGGGGGGGGGGGGGGGGGGGGGGGGGGGGGGGGGGGGGGGGGGGGGGGGGGGGGGGGGGTGGGGGGGGGGGGTGGGGGGGGTGGGGGTGGGGGGGGGGTGTGGGTGGGTGTGTGTTTTTTTAGTTTATTTTTTTTTTTTTTTTAGGTGCAAATGAGTAACTACTATACTATTTTATTATAAAACTTGTTTAAGAAAAGGTTTCAGTAAAACGACCATAACTTCCTAATCCGTATTGGCCCGTGACCTCTCAAATCGAAAGAAAAAACAACACGGATCACGCTGTATACCACGTTTAGGCTGGTGTAAGGGGATTTTTCAAGGCCAAAAATACGTTTTCATTCTATGTTTTAATTACAGTTTTCAGGTTTTTTTGAATAGTTTTCGTCACTATTCCGTGAATCAACACTCACTGGTTTTCATAGATTTTGTAAAATCCCGTTAATTCATTATCGTTAATCATGAATTGTAAAATCCCGTGAATGGTAATTATTGTCAACAACACAACAAACAATACATAACACTACAAAATCCGAATTAGATTCACAAAACGACAAACGGCTAGAATTCGGACTACGATGACAAGTATTCACGAAGGTGATTTGGTATCCCTCATTTGAGATTGCAAGTTGATTTGCAGAAAAGCGTCCTACTTATTATCAATCATCGCGACTTCCCCATTCTATTTTTCATACCCCTTTTCTTTAAAGACCCAACTATCGATAGACGTGACTGCTTGAAACATAACACGAATTGATTGAGACTTGAATTATCTTGTTCCAGCAGTCAGGTGGTTGGTTGCAGACCTGTTAACTATCACTAAAGGATTACGTTGTAGTACTCAGTGTCACACGCCGAAGACGATGTGATAATTCAAGAGTAGTTGTACTTCTCAGACTTTCGGAGTGGGTATAGAGTACGAAAAAAAAAAAAAAAAAACAAAAAAAAAAATAAAGATCTATTCTTGCACCCTTCGTTCATCAACGACATCAGCAAGATTAAGTCTACACAAATTTGGGGGATACCTACTCTTTCATTTTTTCAAGTTTGGTATATCGGGTGATTCTCACCAGGCATTACAACAATAGCCAACAGAATCGAGTGGTTGAGAAAGTTTTCCCAAAGATATTAAAGTGGTTGAGATAGGTAATCAGCACTTATCCAACAGGTATTTTTTTGTGTTATTCCAAGACAACATACTTCATAGATCACTAACAAAATACTTCAAAATCCTCGATGACATTCAATCACAAGACCTTGATTATATACCAAAGATCTTAATTCTTGCTCAACTACCTCTAACGGTTTGTGAACTCAAGATGGTAATGATTCTTTGTAAATCAAGATTTTGCTAATACAATAATCTTCTCGGTATATGTGGACGGTACACGACAATGATGCTTCCGAGAGTTCGCAACCATCAGGGTGGGAAAATGTGTACATCCGGGACTTTTATTTAGACTTGATGTTACAGTGACAACTTCCAAGACAGTAGTGTAGACTACTTTACTTAGTATGTTTGAGTGAAGTATTATGCATATGTAAGAAATGAATAGTTCTGATTTCTCCATGTAACTACCCCGAAACGAATATCCACCAACCCTAATTGCCAAGATAGCATGTCGTTGGTGTGGTTTGACTTCTACAAATGGGTCCGCTGGAGGCACGTCGGAAGACTAATAGAAGAATGGGTTCACGGAGCTACATCAAAGTTTTAGGCACCTGCTTAAGAACAGGGATGTTGGTTGGTTGGGGTTAAGCAGATTCAGAACACTTCGTCCAAAAAAGATTCTATGAAGGTGAGAAAGCTTTTCAAGACATCTGCATAAATTTGGGGGGAAGTTAATCCAGTTGCATCATACTACGCAATGTTTCCCTGTACATAGTAAAAGATCAATGAAGATCCAAGCTGAGTACAATTTCAAGACCAAAAACTTCGAAGACATCTTCAGCTTTGGAAGACGTTATTTATGTTGTGATTTTGTAGCAAGATAGAACTTTTAAGTAATACCATATGTCCACATAATGGGGGAAGATGTGTTAGCCTAAAATATGGTGGACATATCATAATCTACATTGAGTTTTCATTAGGCATAGAAACTACAGGACTTATAACTTTTAAGATATATAGTGTCCCTTGTCTCGACCTATATAAAAACGCCCACTCCTAACTTCCTGGTGGGTGGGAATTCGAGTTTATTAAAAAAGTGAGCGTGTTCTTGTTTCTCTCTCAAGACACACAACTTCCCATCTTTTTCTCTTTTCTCTCTAATAATATGGCTATAAACCATTTAGTTCAATCCTCCCCGACCTCCGGTATCGATTCTTCAGTGTGTAGCTAGTGGATTTTCTCTATTAAACAATACAGATTACCTTGTAGTGACAGCGCATGATCGTTATAACGCGATTGAGTTTTAAGCAGGAACAGGACTGCTTAACCACATGGAAAGAATCGAACAAAATAAAAACCGCAACCTGCGAATGCAAGGACAGCTATGTACTATTGATTGTGTATATTTTATTTAGGGTTCTTTTTGTTAAACTTTTCATAACAAAAATTAAGGTCAGGAGGGGAGGTTAAGTACGTATTTTAATACACCTAACCTCTGCCCGGTGGGACAGAGTTTAAGCAAAACTCCTTATTATAATTCAAGCTTGTCATATATAATAGGGAGTGAAAGTGTAAAAAAGTTTGGTTGTTAAGAGCAAATGTGGGATCGATTTCCTTTTTATTGTCTACAAATGCGTTTGTTAGAAGCATGGTGTGAATTTTTTAATGTAAAATGATATGTTGATGTAGCATTCCTCTTCAATAATTAACTTGTTTTTCAGTATTAAGTTTTTCATTGTGATTATTATTGGGTGCCAAATAGGAACTTTTTGACATGTTATCACCAATGGAAAAGTGCGGATGGAATAATTTAGGTATTACGGCTTACTAATACTTCATCTAGTCATTTAGCAAAGGCCGTTATGACATACGACGGTTGATCTTCTTCAAAAGACCAGGTTTAAAAACCGTCCTTCTTATGTTAAATGTAATCTGTCGTAAAACTCCCTAGATTAACAATTTATTATCATGTAAAACATGAGTATAATATAAACTGATAAAGACCGATCAAAGTAAAACGGGAGTAGTGTTAAGGATTAAGAAAAAGACTCGTCACCCCATGGCTTTCTTATATTTTAGCATAGCTTAAGTTTTTATTAGAATCGTATGATTTATGGCAGGTGGGCCGGTTCTTACCCACTGTAAGCCCACACCATAAGCCCTTTTCTTATGGCATTGTTTGCGGTAAGAACTTTTAAAAACTCCTCTCCACACATGGAGAGGGTGTTGTGAAATCATTGTTGAACCACACTTCTAAGTGTGTTTTTTCTCTAGTTTTCTTCCATCCATCCGCTCGTTCGTCTAACGTTCGGGCGTCTCTCTAAATGACTACTTCTTCTTGAGCTACTAGACCACCGGATCTGAAATTTCTTTGATTCTAACAATAGTCATCAGAGCCTTCGTGTTCATTTCTTGGGTCATTCACATTTTTGTTCCTTTGGTCCTCACGCAATTTTCAATCTGTCATTTTTATCCAGATGTAGGATGTTGATAACTGGTTCATGTCACTATTGTTGTTACTGTTTATGTGTTGGTCACTGTTTACGATGTTACTGTTCATCATGGTTTATATTTTTTTTAAATGTCAAGAACATGTGGTGTGGTTGTTGATGATAATTTTTGTCGGAACCATAAAATCACTTACACTTCATATCCGAAACTAGAAAATAAGATTAGAAAATATGGAAGAAGTTTAGAGAGAAGTTAGAGAGAGAAAGGTAGAGAGAGAGAAGATGGATGATTAACTTGCAAATTACAATGTGAGAATTAACAAGAACCAACCCCCTCTCCATACTTGGAGAGGGGTATTTATAGTTAATACCAAGAGGCTTTCATGCCTTGGTATTTCTACGGGCCGGGCTCGGGATTACTTTGGGCTTTCGCCCGATACACGTGACCGGTTAGATTACATTTAAGAGCCCGTTTACCCGTCTAGCCTATTACAACGTATATTAATTAATGATCGAGACATAATATACTTAATGAACGAACTTCCATTGTTCGACTCATTATTTTGAGGCTAACAATCTCCCCCGAAGTGAGTTCATTGTGACACTCCTTCATGAGATCAATGAGATTGCTTTTGTCGTTAAGCTCTTGTGATCTTTGTCTCTGTCTACGTTGTAGGCTTGTTCCTTCATGCTTTGTGATCTTTGATCTTGAGCCTTTGTCATTGTCTTTCGACTTTGTCTTTATGACCGAGATCTTTAAATCTTTATCCTTTCGTTTTGATCGTCTTTGCCACCTTGCGATCTTGTGTCTTGACCAACATGCTCATACTTTGCATCATCTTGAAAGCTTGCTAACAATCTCCCTTGATAGACTTGATATCTTTGAAGGAAGATCTTGTATATCAGAGTTTGTGCGGAAGTCTTTGTCTTTAATTCTTGAGCTTTCATGATTCTTGAATCTTGATGCTTATAGAATGTCTTTGTAGATTGAGCATGAGCATGTGGTAATGAATCCGACTTCAGCTGGAATAAGGCATCACCATCTCCATCTTTATGTATCCTGAAATAAAACAGTTAGCAATAAAGCGGGTGGACGAATATGGCTTTGTCATTCGTCCGGATTTGGTTAGATTAACCTCCGGTTCCGTAGGACCGTTTTATAGTATAAATATTGTACCTGTGATCAGGTAGATTCAAAGAATCTCCTTGACAGGGTTTCCAGCTCAAAGCGTAGGGTCTTCTAACACAGATGTATTAGATTTACCATGCTTGCTTGTTCTCATTACCGGAACGTCTCAAAGCAGACAACACAGTAAGAGTGAATCAGATAGTTACTATCTTTCTGATTAAGCCGTCAATTCATTTCCTGGAACAAGTTTGATTCACATTGAATCGGACCATCGTTTCTTTCCAGTTTGACACAAGTTTGATTCATATAGAATCTCGCAAGTCACCTACCAAGAGCTTGTTTGATGCTGGCTTAAGCAAGATTTCCATCCGTCATTGTGAATACTAAAGAGTATCATTCTGAATGTTCTGGCAGTATCGCAAGGATAATGCGTAGGACTCTTGTCAACGGCTTGTGAACTTAATGATGTTCAACAAGTGTTTGTTATGGAATGTGTCCTAATGAGATTTATTTGATGATCTCTTGGCTCTAGACTCGATTAGTGCGTTTTGGTTTTTAGTAATCGAAATGGTTGAGCAGACTGCCACTATTCAATATTAACTAACTCGTAGTGATGAAAAGTCAATCTCAAGTCGTGTGTATCTCCGTGACAAATGAGACAAGTTTCTTTTGAGAGAAACCGAATGGCTGGGAAAGGGTTGTGCATTGCATCACTGGGTCCATGATGTCGTCTTCAATGTCAGGCAATCTAACATTGTGATTCTGTCAGCGTATGGTATGACCCGGTTTCTGCCTTAAGTTTGTGTGGTGGGCTTCATTCTTTTCACCCATTACTCCCCCCCCCCCCCACCCTTTATCCATACATTTCTTTTTAATTCTTCAACCCCTTCAATGCTTACCAAGACGTCATTACTAACACCTTGTTGTGATTGTTCCAGTGTTAGCTCAATCTTAGTCGGCATTCTTCCCTTATACACATTCATCTCCAATCATACCTAAGGACTGCTATTTCTAACTATGGAGTGTCCTTGGGTAGATCCCTCCGGTTCTGGTTGGATCATAGGACAAATACCTAACCTTACCACCTTATGTCTTCAGAATCGTCGTGAAATAAGATGTTGTAGGGTATGAGATCGAACCATGAAACCGTTTCCGAATAGCACTTTGAGTCTTTTAGATCACATTTTAATTACATTTCTCCCCTTATTTTAAATTCTAAGTCACTTAGATTTTGAAATACTGTGTGATTAAAATTTGTCTTGAAAAGGCCATGGGGAAAAATGTTGAAGCTTAGCATGAATTATTTGGAACTGTGTCATCTTGCTCCCCCTCAATTTTACATATGTTTGACACCAATAAAAATGATACCAAGTTGTAAAATCGATATAAAATTGAGGTTGAACACTTAGTCATCTTATAACTATCATTCTATTGAATTGTCATTATTATCTTGTTGTTATTAAGAGACTTTTTCAGAATGGTTTGAATACATAACAATGGTCGTGAGATGATGTATCCAAACTCATTAAATGTTGTTTTTCGAAAAACTCCCCCTTGAAAGATGGAGTGTTGAACACACAATTTTGAAAGATTATGAATCGTCAGTGAGAAATTCTTGAAAAATTGTGTTCAACATTTTGAAAAACATCATGTTAGAAGACTTCTCTTCCAACTCTAAGGGTAAGCGCACTTATGCGTACACTATCCTTTTTCTTGAGTTTAAAACTTTGAATGTCTGGTAAGAACAGCTCAAGACTAAGAAAAGTTGAATTTCTTGTTGTTAGGATAAGTTATCTTTATAGATAAACTTTCCTTTATTTGAAGTCCGGGTTACGTAATGATATTTGCACATAAGCCATCAAGAAAAATTAGAAATGACATGTTTTGAAAGCATTTGAAACTCCTGTTCAAACTTCATTTACACGCCCGTGTCGATATTAATCAACATTTCTAGGTACGTAAATGTTATCGATTCCAAGAGACATGTCGAGAAGAATATTTTTTGAAACATTTTCTGATTTTTTTTTGATTTTGTATTTTCTTTTTGAAATTTTATATTGTTGTATTTTTCTTTTTTCAAAAATATATACATGGTGATGTTTGATGAGGCATCAAGCAGATTCATTTGTCAGAACCTCCTGTTCTGCTGGAGTCAAACATCTCATACCAATTCGTCTGATGAGATACTGAAACCTTTCTTCGGGAAGGGCTTTAGTAAACATGTCAGCCAATTGGTATTCAGTTCTGACAAAGTACAATTCAATTATACCGTTTTCAACCTGTTCTTTGATGAAATGATACCGAGTATAGATGTGCTTGGTACGGGAGTGCTGCACGGGGTTGCATGATATTGCTATGGCTGACTGAGAGTCGCAATACAATAGTATTTTGTTGTAGTTGAAGCCATAATCTTGAATCTGTGTCCGCATCCACATTACTTGAGCACAACTTGCAGATAACGCCACGTATTCAGCCTCTGCTGATGACATTGCAGTACAGTCCTGCTTCTTTGACATCCAGCTGACTAACTTATCACCTAGGAACTGTATTCCTCCAGAAGTGCTTTTGCGAGTATCAAGGCAACCGGCATGATCGGCATCTGAAAAAGCTGTTAGTTCAAAGCCAGAACCCTTCGGATACCAGAGTCCCATGTGAATGGTACCTCTTAAGTATCGAAAGATCCTTTTAACCTCTTTGAGGTGTTTTTCAGTCGGTCTTGCTTGATATCTTGCACAATAACATACAGCTTGCACTATGTCTGGTCTACTAGATGTCAGATACATGAGTGACCCGATTTTGCTACGATAGTCAGTTTGGTCTACGGGTTCACCACTCAAGTCTGCATCTAATTTAGGTTTCGTAGCCATTGGTGTACCAATGCTTTGTCCTTTTTCCATACCATGTTTTTTCAGAATCTCTAAAGTATATTTGGCCTGATTGATAAAAATACCTCGTGGGGATTGGTGGATCTGAAGTCCTAAAAAGAATTTCATTTCCCCCATTAAGGACATCTCAAATCTACCGTGCATTATTTTTTCAAAACATTTTGAAAATTTAGGATTTGTGGAACCAAAAATAATGTCATCAATGTAAATCTGCACAAGTAGAATGTCCTCTCCGTATTTTATCATGAATATGGTCGGGTCAATGATACCTTTAGTAAAACCTTTGGAAATCAGGAATTTTGAGAGTTCATCATACCAGGCTCTCGGAGCTTGTTTTAATCCATATAGAGCTTTCCTTAGACGGTAAACTTTGTCTGGGTGATCAGGATCAACAAATCCGTCTGGTTGTGCAACATAAACCTCCTCCTTCAATGGACCATTAAGAAATGCCGTTTTCACGTCCATCTGAAAGATTGGAAAAGACTTGTGTGCAACATATGCGACAAAAATCCTGACAGCCTCCAAGCGAGCTACTGGAGCAAATGATTCTTCAAAATCAATACCCTCTTCCTGAGCATAACCCTTTGCTACAAGTCGTGCTTTGTTACGAATTACAGTTTGGTTTTCATCCTTTTTGTTTTTCCATAACCACTTTAGCTTGATTATGTTCTTGCCAAAAGGTTTGTCAACGAGTTCACAGACTTGTAGTCTGTCAAACTGATGAAGTTATTCCTGCATTGCTTCTATCCATGCAGAATCAGCCATTGCCTCCTTAATGTTTTTCGGTTCAACAATACTCACGGTGAGCGCGAACATACACATTTCAGGATCTGTTGCAAGTTGTCGTCTTGTTTGCACTGGCTTGGATGGATTTCCATGAACTTGAGTTAATGGGTGATCTTTTGTCCATCGGTATTCGGAATCTTAAGGTTGATTGAAGGTATGCACATTTGAATGACCAATATTGCTTGAGGAAGACTCAACATTTTCTTGTACCGGTGTACAGAAAGGATTGGTAAATTCTGCTTGATTATCGATGTTTTCCTCAGCATAAACATTTGTAGGAGTTGATGGTTCTGATGTAGGGTGAATATTCGTTGAAGGTATTGTGTCTTGTGGAGCTGAATTATCGGTGGGAGAAGAAGACTTGTTGACACGGGAAGTACCATCATTGAAAAATTCATCGTACAGAGGACCGAAAAGAAGATCCAACTCCTGTTGTGATGGAACTGTTGTATCTGCTGAAGGAGAAACATTTTGTAGTTCTGGTGCGGGGTCAGGGTTGTCATAATCTGACGACTTTTGTCGTTAGGGAACGAGGCCTGAAGTGTCATTAGCAACAGACGTCTCTGACATCTCTTTGATCTCATCAAATCTGAGATGGATGGATTCAACTATCAACCTTGTTCTCTTGTTGTAGACATGATATCCCTTTGACTGAGTGGAGTATCCCACCAAAATGCACGGATCCCCTTTTTCTTTCATCTTATCTAAATTTTCACCATCTTTTGTTAAGTAACAAGTGCAACTAAAGATGTGAAGGTGTTTAATTAAGGGTTTTCTGTCATTAATGATGTGATATGCCGTTTTCTCATGAGTTGGGATGATGATTGATCTGTTTTGAGTATAGCATGCGGTTGCAATTGCTTCAGCCCAAAAGAATAAAGGAAGTTTAGAAGCCGAAAGCATCGTTCGAGCAGCCTCAACGAGAGTGCGGTTTCGTCTTTCGACAACGCCGTTCTGTTCAGGTGTTCGAGGAGTAGAAGTTTGATGCTCAATTCCTTCTTCTTTAAAGAATGCATTAAGTGTCTTGTTTAAGAACTCAGTGCCTCTGTCAGTGCGAACAGAAATTACTAGGGCTTGAAGATTTCTTTGGATCATCGTGAGAAAGTCTTTTAAAACTTTTGGTGTTTCATCCTTGGAACGTAGAAAGAGAGTCCAAGTGTATCTGGAGTAGTCGTCGACAATTACCAGAATATATTTCTTCCCATTTATGCTTGCAACCCGCATTGGACCACATAAGTCCATATGAAGCAAATTTAACCGTCCTTTTGAACTTGGAACAGTCTTTGACTTGAATGAACTTCGTTTTGCTTTACTCACTTCACAAGAGGAACATAGTTGATCCTTGACATACTTCAGTTTTGGTAAACCAATCACAACATCTTTCTTTGAAAGCAAGTTGATGTAGTCGAAGTTGAGATGAGAAAGTCTTTGATGCCATAACCACGCTTGAGTTGGTGATGCTTTAGCCATGAGACAGATTGGAGTTGATGAAGTTGTTTCTTGAAGAGAAATTGTATAGAGATCAGTTCCACGATTACCGGTTAGTAAGTCGTTTCCCTGAAGATCTCTAACAAAACACGTAGATTTCCGAAATGCAACCTCCAAATCCGCATCACAGAATTGACCAACCGAGAAAAGATTGTGATTGAGACCTTCGACGTAGTAAACCCTTTTGATCGTGATATTTCCTTGAACCAAATCTCCATAACCAAGAATTGGAGCAAATTGATCATTGCCAAAACGAACGGTACCCAAGTATTTTTCAACAAAATTGCACAGCAGAGATAGATTGCCCGTCATGTGCTTTGTGCATCCAGAGTCAACAATGAATAGGATGAGTTGTACAATCTGCAAGAGAATTAGAGGACGATGGAATACATGACAAATTGGATCCTAAAGTGTTTGTGAGTTTTAAGACATTAGTTATCCTAGATACATTATCTATGGAAAAACTAACTTTCTTAGTCACACTTTCGTTCCTAACTTTAGGTACCCATTTCCTTTTTGTCTTAGGAACCCATGTATATGCTGATGGGCATTGTTGTGCTATCCACCATTTCCACGCCTTATTAGTCTTCTTATACAACATCCTATAGTAACTCTTTGAATTTGTGATAGTGGATTCTGATGCAACTGTTTTCTTATGGGGTGTTGCAACAGATTTGTTCGCTTGACTTTTGGGTTTTCTAGTACTAATAGGCACTACATTAGGCTTCTTAGTTCTAGCATTCACGTCTTTCAAAAACTTAGAAACACAAGCATCATGATTCGAATTAAACACACATTTTCCACAAGTAGCACAAACAGCATTAACATTCGAAGTTCTGGAATTTAAACTGTCATTACACGCAGTTACAGACTTTGTTTGATTAGAAATACTAGAAATCCTAGGGTGTTCTTCTACTTCAGTCTTCTTAAACTTCACATGACTAGTGTTTGGCACGACCTTATCTTTCATTTGATTGCTCCTAGGCTGTGGTCTGCTAACATTAGTTTTGTGAGCTACTCCTGTAGATGTAGATACGCGAGGATTAGTATTCCTAGAAGTCTGATTCAACTGTGGTGCTCTAGTTTGTGTGGTACTACTTGCAATTCGATACATGCCTGGTTTAATCACATTTGTGTTTCTTACAGCTTGCGTTGCTGTTTGAGGCAAATTCTGTGGAGTGACTGGTTTTGATAAACCCTCTGACTCATTAGTTTTTAAAACCGACTTTTTCTTTGCAAAATATTTTCTCTCAAGAGAGTCTGAAAAAGGAGCCGGTTTTCCTAAAACTGATGGTTTTGGAATCCTTTGAGCATTTGGTTGTCGAACAACAGATGGTTTATCAAACTTAGTGTCCACAGATTTTCCTTTGCATTTTTCAATGAGTTTCTTTAACTCACTTATTGCAATGTTCTTGTCTTGCAGTTGAGCTTTCAAATCTTGTATTTCAAAATATTGTTCACGTTCCTTTCGAAATACATTTGACGCTTTTTCTTTGCAAACTGTGTCATTTTTCAGTTGTTCTTGACATTGTTGTAAAGCGATTTCAAGAGAAATTGAGTGTTTTTCTAATTTAGCAAAACTTCGTAAAAGCTCAGTGTAAATCTCTTTACTTACAAATTCAGTTTGTTCAGAAAGCTTTTGTGCAAGACAGTCACATTCCTTGACTTTATGAAGATATAAGCATTGTAATTCAGTGATCTCATCTAAATCAGATGAAGATTGCAAATATGAACACATAATATCATTCGACACACATTCTTGCAAAAGCATATCATACATGTTGGAAAATTCTGCCTTATCAGATTCAAGTTCATCAATTTCATCTTCAAGAGATTCAACGTACTTTAAATCTGCATGCATTTCTTGCTTAAGTTCATGAACAAATGCGAAACTATCATTCTGAGTCTTAAGGGCAAGGGGCATCAAACACATCTTAATTAGGATTTCCATATCTTGAGCAGTTGGGTTTCGAAGATGAAGACGGTCGTTTGAATGTTTTACCCACGCTTGATCGACAATTTCTTTCAGATGATTAATGTTATTCGTCATGACATTGTATGCTTGTCTACTTTTGCTTATTGATTTTGACACTGGTAAGAAATTGATGTTTTTGAAAATAGTTGGTTTCATTTTCACAAATGATTTTCTCCTCATTTTCTTTCTTATTTCATTTGCCTGTGCAAACTGAATTTCATAATGCTGAGTCGGGGGTTTTAAAATTTCATAAAGACTATTTAACTTTGTGTAGTCAAAAGGTTTCACTAATTCTTTATTCAATTTTGATCGACTCTCGTTATCAAGAGTCAGAGTCTCTTCCCTATCGGGGACGAGTCTGTTTGCATGATCTGATTGGTCATGTGGGATCGCATACAAACATGGTTTCTCATATTGAGCCTTTTTGAGGTACATTGGATTAGCAAAGGTAGGGTAGGTACTTCCATATATGTAGAGCAATTGGGTCGCATAACAATTGAATGTGGATTATTGACCTCGTTGTAAACATTTCATTCAGAAATTTTTAATTTGGTGTTCCATTGAAAACATTTTGTCAATATCTTTGTCTTACCCTAAGTTCAAATCCGTTATTACCTTTGTTTTCTCCTTGACAAGACCTTCGAAATGTGACCTAGTTGAAAAGACTTACTGTTGACTAATTTCATCGTGTTTTGTCTTGGACAAAACCCGAAATTTCGTAGAGCCTTAACTTTAAACCTATCTTGTATGTCAATGTCCTTTTGAGCTAATAGATCCTAGAGTTTTCATTTAACTTACTTTCAAGTTGTACATAGTCAACTGTATGATCATTAAAAGCCTGACTTCTCAAACACAGTCTGTTGTTTTGAAGCTGCAAAACTAAGCCCCTATCCCGATTACTATTAGATTCCCTAGAGTTTCTACTAGTATCCCGCAAGAATAGATTTGCACTCAGATAACTCTTGATTCCATGTTGGCAATTTCTGTCTTAATTGCTTTTGAAATCATTTTATAGTCGATACGGACGTCAAGCTTTAAATAGCAATTAAATTAGGCAAGTGCAACAAACGCTTCATGCATCACAAAGACTACATCATGTTGGCATTCTGAATATCATTATCACACATATCCGGTAGTCAGAATAACTGTACTATTCACGCGTTTCCAACTGCAACCATGGGTGTTTACTAATAGATTCAATTGCTCAAAATGTTGAAAATCATTGTAAACACATAATAGAACAGATCGTAGTGTACCTGTTCCAATGGCTCAGCGTCAGTGCCTGAGTCTGCATTAGGAACCTCTTGAATCTATGGCCATGGTAACTGTAATGTCTTCCAACTCTTATTCCTCAATTTCCTCATCCGTGTCCTGCTAAGTGCCAGTCAGATTGCTCTGCTTAAGTTGAACGCCTTTCTCCAGACTTGTTTACACGCAACATCTTTTCCTTGTGATACGTTGAGTCTTTCACCCTTTTGCTTTCTCCACTGCATTCCTTAGCATAATGACCAAATTCCTTGTAGTTAAAACACTGTATCCCAGACTGTTGCACTACTGGACCACCTACAGTTTCCCGTAAGCCCCAACAACATTTATTTCGCTCGAAAGATTCCCAAACTGTCCAGGTCTGATTGTCATTCTTGTAGCCTTGGAGTAGTTATCCACATTCTGTTCCCTGTGTTTGAAGGAAGTTCTGAGGTTGTTGTTGGTAGGTTTGTAGAGTTCATGAAGTACTTTGCAATGAGAGCCAAATTCTTCTGGCATAATCATTGTCCTTCTGAGCTTGTTTCAGGATCACTGTCTTCTTCAGAGCTGACTCATATGGAGGTGTGAATATGGTTTTGGGCTATCTCTTTGCCTTTGTATCTTGAGCTTGCAATGAGATCTGGTGGAATTGAAGCTTGATTTTGGTGCATATGATTTATGATGTTTTTGGATTTGTAATAAGATCTTGCATTGTTGAGCAGTGCAACAATGCTAATTAAGGGTTAGCATTCTTGGCCATGTCTTTCCAGCAGCACGGAGTTCATTAACATCCTTTTGGTATGTTTCGTAATGTCAAAGAGCTTAGATATGAAACTTCATCCAACTTTGTGTTGTTGCATCACAATCGTTGACAAATCTGACCCATGTCTGTTAAGTTGTAGAAGAAAATGAACATTGACTTTGCATACGTTGCAATCAAACTGGTCAAATTGGTTTCATGAGCACTTTCATTCATCTCTGTATAATCTTGTGTAGTAAGACTCAATTGTTTCTCATTCGTAGAGAAGTGAATTGACCAAGCCCCAAAAAAATGCTGTCATGACATCTTGAATATTGAGTGAATCACACTTGTTGTAACCTTCTCGATGGCTCCCACATTTACACTTGACTGTCAGACAATGCATCAACAGTTTGAGTAGATTTCATCTCCAATTCCAGTCAATAATCAAATGAAATCTGCTTCTTTCAGATTCATAATGAGCTTATGTTTCTTATGATTCAATTCATAAACTGTCACGACTTGATGATTTGCAGAATTATCAGGAGAATCCTCTGTTGCTGGAACAGCTAGGTGTTGTGACCATTGTTGGAGTCAAAGGAACCTGTAGAATGCCCTTCCGTAAGGCATCACCCCAATTTTTTGGTCTTGTATCAATGTACGTAAGAACCGGTGATCGGCCATTGAGCATATCGTCCTGTTTGGCACGCATATGTGGACGATCCCTTGAACCCTGCTCATTAGTTGATTGTGCATTATTGACTGTCAGTTGTGGAAGTTGCAATTTGAGGTGTCATGATGAATGATTGAAGAATTATGAAGTGAGAAGGATTTTGTAGGATCTTAAGCAGGTAAAGTGATTGTTGTTGTGGATTGAGTACAATAATGTTCACATACGGGATTTTACAATTCTTGAATTAAACCGAGAGAAGAAACGTATCTTTCAAACGGGATTTTACAAATCCAGAAAAAACAGTGATATCAGACGAAAATTCCAAAAAAAAACAGAAAATGTCAAGTAAATCCATGGAAAAACGATTTTTTTTGGGGCTTCAAAAAAATTTCTAACTCATCCTAAAGGGGGTTACAAAGGCGTTAACCGTGCTATCCTTTTTCTCTTCGATCTGAGAGGTCCAACTGGCCGTAAAAAGGACTTTTAACGGATCAAAAGTTATGGCAGTTATACCTTAACCTTTTGTCACACAAGTTTCTAAAAAAAATTTCGTTCTGAAGTTGGCTAGTTCGATCCTTCTTGTTCGAATATGCTTTGTTTCGATCGACTCTAGTATTCGAATGTGCTTGTCCGAATCGAACTCTAGTGTCGAATGACTCGTTCGAGTCTACGCTTAGAAAATCTCGATCTATCCTAGCAGAAAAACCCTCGTGTCGACACTATCCTTGAAGACGTTGCCTCGGTTCGATCAAAACAGAAAAAACCACGTCGTCGAAGATCCAAAGTGAAAAGTCCACGTCGATTTCGAGTCCTATGGTGAAGAAGCTCGTTCGAACCATTCCAAAAAGCCCTTGTGCGGATATTTCCTCAAAGAGAATACTAGATCGATACAAAAGAGAACAACCCCTCTTATCGATCCTCCAAGTTAGTACTCGTTCTTCCGTCATGCGTTTTGCTTAGCCACGTAACTGTAACCGACATTACCATAAAAATACAAACACTAAGTCGAGTCCAAATACAAATAAAAAAATACAAATACGAAACCGATAAAACTAGAAAAGGTGAGGTGTGGAGGGGTGTGGGAGCGAAACAAAACAAAAAAAATGACAAATAACGAAAACAACCACTAAAACTAACAAAAACTAAACCCACCCGTGGCGAATGATACCAAATGTCGGAACCCAATATAATCACTTTCACTTCATAATATTGAAACAAGAAAAATAAGATGAGATGAAATGGAAGAAGTTTAGAGAGAAGTTAGAGAGAAGAAAAAGATTGGAAGATTACTTGCAAAATTACAAAATGAAAATAATAAGAACCAACCCCCCCGTCACCATACTTGGTAGAGGGTTATTTATTAGTTATAACATAGTCGATCTTTCAAGCCTTGGTATTTCTACGGGCCGGGCTCCGTGTTGACTTAGGGACTTGTCCGCCCGAATAACAAACGTGACCCGGTTAGATTACATTTCCAGGCCCGTTTACACCGTGTAGCCTAATACAACGTATAATTATTTAATGACTGAGACCTAAGATAGTTATGAACGAACTTCCATTGTTCGACTCATTATTTTGAGGCTAACACATATGATAAAGCAAAAAAGGTCAACCCCTATGTTATATTACATAGGCAACAACCACCTAATGGAAGAATAAATACCGTCATTAAATCCCCGTCGCGCATAAAAAAAAAAAAGTCCCGCAGCAACGCGCGAGTACTTTTGCTTGTTGTAATCATAAAATGAACTAAAAAGTGCGTTTACTGTTTCAAACCGAACCCGTTTTGACCCATTACCCATATCGCCTGACCTGACCTGACCATCTTTCCAACTATACTTAAAACGGAGTTTAGTATATGCTTATTACCCTCATAGAGAAGCATGAGTGCCGCTTATGGTATTTCCATCCATGACACACTAAATACGGATCCGAACACCATATGATGATTCAGAAAGAACAAGGGTAGAGATGGGTTGGTCTAGATGAGGTGGCTTCAAGAACGGCTGCGAGTACTCCCCCTACACCAACAATAAACCGATATCATTTGTGCACTATACCAGATTATTTTATATTTCAACTAGAATTTTTGTAACCTCGTCAAAGAAGCTTATGATGCAGCTGTTGGGTCGTCTGTTTTCAGAAATGAAATGGTACTTAATCAGGTGGTTGATAACACCTTCAAGAGGAGCTGGAATTGGCTCGATATGGCCTGTAGACATGTTAATGACAGAGATTAGGTTGCAGCACTGTAGGTGGCTTTATGCAGATCAACTCTGCCCGTTTCGAACTGCACTAAAACTAGGTTGATCCCTTTAACCCGTTGGTAGCAAATAATGAAACTGGTCAAATAGTTCCGAAATTGCCAATAAGTTGTGGTAATTATTTATATATCGTAAAACTGACCGAAACTTGGTATTACGGGTTAGATTGAAAACTAAGGGTGTGTCGGTCCACTCTACCCATTTTGACCAGTACTAAAACCCATATTTGACCCATCGGCGGAACTCATCTGACCCGTCTATTTTGCAGGTCGTTAAAGAATATAAAGTTTGCGTTTATGCGTTGAGTATTACTTACTGTCTTGGGATTTAGTTGTAGCTTCGTCTTTTATCTAGCCAAAAATGGGAGCTCCAAACTGAATAAGCTCTCTTATTAGCCTTTGACTGCTGATTGTACATTATAAATGTCTCACCTAATGACATAAAATTAGAACATTTGCAAAAGGAACGAACTAGTATTACCAAAAAAACATTACAAAGAATGGGATCCACCTGAGAGTTCTCGGTTCTTGCCAGCAACTCGAAGTTTATTTACGTAAACATTTACCCGAGTTAGCTCGGTATCTGTGAGTATGTTCTCGTACAACTTCAAACCTCTTACAACGTTCACCTGTCAATCAGTAGAGAAGTCTGAATTCTTATGGTCTTAGGCTCTTAGCAAAGAAAACACGGACATGTTTCTTGTAAATTGGTCGGTTTAGGTTACATTTATATCTCAAGTGGTGAAAACGATTTAGGTAAAAGGGAACGAGTCAAGTAGGACGAAAGTCGTCCTATGTGTGTGTTTACTCATGCAACGTCATATTATAGTTTCTCTTCAAGAAAATCAATACTAGAATTTTAGAATTTTATTTTTTCAGGCCAAGATGACGTGACCTAGCTCGCACTAAGACGTTCTATCTTGACCTCAATCTGTTGTAACCCGTCGGTACAAGAAACATGTTTAGATTCTCTATGTATCTCAAGTTCTATAGGAGGATAGGAACCTTCAAATCGAGAAAGATTTACCATATGCCCTTTTACAGACTCCTTGGCATTGAACCCTTTAGTCATCTTGATCTGATCTCGCCTCGCCTCCACTCTCTTGGTTGACATATTATAAAGTTATCTACCACTGCTGCACTTCAACAGATCCTGCAGATCATAAAAAGCTTAAGTAATCCATTGATATAGACCACAACGTATCTCTTTGCGTGTCCTACTTCTCTTAATGCGGCTCCTATCTCAACTAATTACTTTTAGCACTGGTGGAATTTCAGAACTTCTAATCCGGTGTATTACCCGTCCGAAACTATATCAAATAACAAGACCTGCATATTTCCTTACTGGACGGGCCAATACATTATTAAGGGCCAAATATAGATGCATATTACTATCTATTAGTTACGTCATTATTAACGCATTACTTGATTGGTAACTTACATTGCAATTGCAGGATTCGCAATAAATGTGTTCGACAGATATAATTAAAGGTTCGGTAACATCCCTACAATCCACGTCATAATGCTAGGAAAGGGAGTATTCAGTTAAAGGAAATCTAATGGCACTAGAAATAACATTAAGGCGGCATTCAGCGAACTAAAACAGAATTGCAAGGTCCGTCTTTGTGGTTTGGACAAAACCGCAGGTAAAGTCTCTGCAACTTTGAAAGTCTGTGAGAGAGCTTTGGTACGCAATTATTGTCCTGTAGCAATTTGTGTTGTGCCGTGCGCTTCTGAAGTTTTATCTATTCCAGTCACGAACAATATATAGACCTATGCATGTGTTTTCAAGTTAGAACGGAGCTAAGGCTGAGCACGTTCCTGAAATCAGACAACAATCCTATTTAGCCCAAAAACACAGGACCAGAAGTTACCGAAAAGTTTCAGTCACAATGTCCGAGTCGGTCCGATCCGGTCCAACAAAGCAGAATGTTTGGTTGTGCGTAAGACAAACCCGCAAAAATTGAGAGATTTGACTTTATGAATTCAAGGTACTCCATAGTAGTACATCTTCATTTTATTACTTTACTAATTTTACACGTAATTAATAGTAAAATTTAGAGAGTTATTATTAGGGAAAATCACAAAAATACCCAATTTTACAACCTCACTTCACAAAATACCCAACTTTTTAGCCAAAATGCCAAAATACCCATAAAAATCGCAAAATTCGTCACTTTTGCGAAATTGAGAAAAAAATCGAAAAATTTGCGATAATTTTAGAAAATATCGCAAAATTTGCGATATTTTATAAAAAAATCGCAAAATTTAAAATAAATCGCAAATTTTATTAAAAATCGCAAATTTTATAGAAAAATCGCAAATTTTATATATTTTCTAAAAAAATCGCAAACATTCATAAAATTTTGCGATAAATCCTAACAAAATCGAAAATTTTCGATATTATAAAAATATCGACATTTTGCGATTTTTTTAACAAATATCGAAAATTTTCGATTTTTATAAAAAATATCGCATATATATAAAGTTTATAAGAAACCAAACCCAACAAACCTGCGATCTTGAAAGGGTTTTTTTTTGTTCGCAAAAAACCAAACCCCACAAACCTGCGATCTTTTGTTCGCAAAAACCCACCGCACCCCGCAACAAATCTTGCGATTAGAGGGTTGTAAAAGGGTTTTGCAATTTTCAACAAATCATGGATAAAGAAGAAGCCGCGGTACGTTTTATTCATACTAATTCATGTAATTATGTGTTGAATATTCCAGTTATTTCGAATTGTGAAATTCAGATTAGGTTTTTTTAAATTGGGGTTTTTTCGAATTGGGGGTTTTCGATACAGTAATTTGTTTGGGACTCCTAAAGATTATCAGAACATTAGATCCACATAGTGAATAATGTTTTCTAAGCTTATTTCAAGAGCTCTAAAAAGATCCCCCTTTTTTGTAGTTATTTATTGTAACATTTGATGGAGGCATAGGACAGTGTGTTATGAACCCGAAATGCCCAAGATTGACCTTTACAGCTTGGAGGGTGGTAACGCTAGTACCAGTTTCAACCATGTGCAAAAATTGAACCGATAACACCAAAAAATGGTAAAACCCATATATTGAAGTAATTAATTAGCAGCCTATGTGAAGGCTTCAAAGGAACTCATATTACATGACTAGTAATATAAATGTTGTGAATGGAGAAGTTACAAGACGATGATAATGATACCATTTAGGTTTGTTAGACAAGCCTTTCAGATTTTGGTGTCCAATGTTGTAACGGTTTTATATTCTAGCTATTTTGATTCATACAATGGAACGTATTTATTCATTTCATACATAATAGCTTTATACCATCAAATAGCTTTTGTTCAACACAACTTTCTACTGGTACATATAGCTAAATCGTATGGTGCTGACCTGACAGCTAGTTGATAATTTATAATTAATAGGCGCAATAGAGATAATTGGAGTTTTTCGTCATAATGTTGAGGCCCTCTATGCAGCTATCACTTTCTTCATGTTGCCTTTGTCTATATAGTATTTTATGCCACTTAGCAGTTGATACAGGCTCTTCTCATTAACGATAGTAAGGGTAATGAAAAAAGTACTATGCTGTGGTTTCTATTACATCAAAAGAGATGTGAGGTTGCCACACTTTTACAGAAGAAACATCACACATTTCAATTTTTTTAAAACAATAGTACTCACATTTATATACATTGGAAATATGTAGATCGTGGTCGTCCTACTGTTCTTCTGATGACATATTGTAAACGTACTTGTATATAAATTGCTCCTGTTCAAGAAAGGAAATATTAAGTGTCCAACAGCTTTAGCTGCTGTTTTTACAGCCGATAACTGGGCCGATTGGGCATGCACGAATATGGCAGATAACATGGATTGCCTTAACAGCAGCACCATGCAGCATTTGTGTACCGTTATTTACAGCTTTCGCATGTTTTCTACACCTACATGTGTGCTAGTCTTACTAAAGCTAGTAAAATGTTGTTTTTTACAACATAAATTGTGCAGAATATGGGCTTTTTAACTGAACATATGTTTTATCTAACTGTATAGGTTTTATTCTCTTTTTAGTGAGGGGATATATGAACTTGTGTTAGTGAAAATTATATAACTTGTTATGAACTATGATTGGTAACCACTTTTTTTTGTCTTTTGCAGCACCGACGTAACGATTAAGGCCAAAATTGAGGTTTTGATTAGACGAGATACTTGAAAGCTCTCCTCCAACCCAAGTTGAATATTCGAGAAAACATGTTTTGGACATATGGCTCGCGTTTGGCCTAGAAAAGAATAAGCCACTTGTTGATATCAAGACGCCTACTTACTTGTATGGACTATGGCGAAAGAAAAACGAGCTCGTCCAATTTCTCTGTAATAGCAGACAACGGAATTCACTTTAGAACGCCAGAGAGAATGTGTTAATTAACAACCTTTACGTTTTGGATGCAATATGTATAATGAAAACGCGGGTGAAGAACTTGAGCTTACAACCCATTTAGAGGGAATAGGATTATCCCTTATAATTGAAGCAAAAGATTCGGTTAAATAACGTCGCATGTTCATGATATTTTTTGATAATGATGCGTAGCGTTCCAAGTAGTATATGTTTTGGAAGACAATGATGCAGTTAGATGGATATGTTTCATTTGGTGTAGTAACAACAATGATTCTTTGGCCACAATTGTCACACAGGTTTCTGATGAATTTGAAGTTGGATTGGCATTTAATCAATGATGGAATATCTTTTCCATGGGGTCGTATATTTTGGGAATATACATATTCCGCAGCTTAAGATCGCTTTACATAGAACGCAATTACGTCCATGATGCCAAGCGCAGAACTGGGAAAAAATCCAATACACGATGACTGGATTTGTTTGGGCTTTTATGGTAATTTTTACTAGTAACATTTGTTATACATGTTTTATTTTGTTATTTTATGTGTTTTTACATTTAATTATAGATATGGAAATGGAAGGCCATCCCATGCAACACATCGAAATGTTCCACTGAAACAGCCTGGACGGAGAAAATTCGAGGCTTTGGCTTGGAGTCTACACAACCGTTTACTTGGTCGAGAATTGGTACATTGTTCGTCTGGTGATCAGATTAGCACCCACCATTGGTGAAGCCTAAAAAAAAAAAAAAAGTGAAATCGTGGGTGAAAGAACTTTGCTCTCTCTTGCTGCGAATAGTCCTTAGCAGCCTCAATTTCCTCTTCAGAGAGTGGTTTGGAAGTTGTTGCCATTGAAGGAGTGACATGACCAGAAGTAGGAGAACGTCTCGCGAGGTCAAGAAAAACATCCCAATCTGCATCTGGTTCCACCATTTCATCAATCCACAACCAGATACCATAAACATTAACATTGCGTTGCCGCTAGCAATTAGCTGTTATCATCCAAACGTTTGACTTTATTAATGAGCTTGATGATGACTTTCCCATGTGTTTGCTTCGTGTCAGTGAGAGCATTTTCTAAAGAAGAAACTTTCTGCACAAGGGAATTTACAACAAGAGACAAGGAAGTTAGTGTTACAGGGTCCCCGGCAACTCCTTCAGTAGTACTGACAGGTGGAGTGACCGGGGGAGAAACATGAGGAGACCTTAACGGACTCTCAAAAACAGTGCCCAATCCACCAGTTCCTCTTCCAAATAACTGAGAAAGAACTGGTGCAACTTAGTGGGTCAGATTTGGGACCTACAGGTGTAGAACCAGAGGATCTCATACCTTGAGTAGACAACTGAGAGCAGATTGAAGCTCTGTCCCTTGTCCAACCGTGGACCAAAGAGGAACAACTAACAGACGGTTGCGTGGCAGATTCAGTAACATGAGGGTCAACATTAGATGAGGTTCGGGTCAGGATGCAATTGTGGACCCTGCCTGAGAAGATTGTCCCCACACTTCATCCACCAAATAAAGCATAGATGGTAACATAGGCATGACCGTGGACCCATAAATTTCCACATGTTAAGCAAATAGTTATGCGTAAGAGCATTGTGAAGGAAAAGAGGAGTATCCGTGGTTTGAACATATTAAGACTCATTGAATAAAGCGTGGATACATCAAAAACATTTTGGTACCTAGTTATAGTGACACCATACTTTGTGGAAAATTAAAGAACCGAGAAATAATACGGTCCTCCTATTGGGCCAAACAAAGAAGAGCAGATGCCATGTGGCTGTCCTATTGATTCCAACTACCCACCTTTGGAATCTTGCAATGCAAGAGGTATGAACAAGAAATTCACTGAGGGGAAAACTTACGATGTACATAAAGAAGCAAAGCCTCCAAACCCCAAGATCAGGTACATACCCAATGGCAGCAAAGGCCAGAATAGATATCGAACATAGATAAGAAACCGGTTGCACCTTGGTCATTTTCAATCGAAAGAACTTCTGTAAAGAATTCCATCATGATGGTAATGTTGCATAGGCATCAATGGTGGCCTCAATGGCCAACAGTGCCATCTGGAAGAAACTTCATGAGGATAGAAGGGGTTGCCCAAAAAATTGGCGAAACCAACGATTCCCTAACGATGGGCGTTAGTAACAAAGAGGGCATACCACTACCTCATATGGATTCGAGTGATAAAAACAATGAATTGCATGAAACCCGTCACTCTGATCTCTTTGGTCTTTTCGAGAAACTCCACCATTGTTGTTAGAGTTCTCACAGAAAAATGTTCATAATCCGCCATTGTTGAGTGGTTGAAGAGATGAAAAATGGAAGGAATTAACTGGCTGGGTTGTGATTGGGAGTGTTAAAAAGAGAGAAGTTAAATAGTTGTGTAAAAGATATATGTCTCAAATGAAGAGCTGTGATTGGACAACAACTTGAGTGAAAAAAAATAAAAAAAAAATAATCATGTGAATCTTTAATTAAAAAGAGTAATTGTCCAATTCACGTCAAATCGTAGCCGTAAAAATCGCAAGTTGATACTTTCTTTGAAAAATATCAATTTTAACCCCCAATTTAAAAACTCAGCAGAAACAGACATGTTTCAGCACAAATGAAGTACATCAGCAGAAACAAAACAAAATCAGCAGAAACCAGAAACATCAGCAGAAATGACTGTGTTTCAGCAGAAATGGTGAGATGCAGCAGAAACCACATCTTATGCATCCTTTTCAACCTGCACTTGGTTAGCATTGAAACAAAAGAAATATACAATGGACAAACGAGATATCTAGATAAATAAAAAAAATAAAATAAAAATCTAGAAATGTAGTACAACAGCATGCCTCCCCTCAACCATAGGCCTCCCCTTAAACATAGGCACTATGGATTGAGCATCCCAATGTTAACCACTAAGAATGAAAATCGAGGACCATCAAACTTTTTAGTTAACAAGTCTGCAACATTACGTTCAGTGGGAATTTTATCAACCTCAATAAGTCCCTTTTCATAAGCATCTCTTATAAAGTGATGCCTAATCTCAATGTGTTTGGTTCTTTGATGAAAAACAGGATTTTTGACAATACTTATGGTGCTTTGGTTATCGATAAAGATTTTGGTTTTCATGAAGTTAAACCCATAATCTAAGAGTTGATTTTGTATCCAAAGTACCTGACCACAACATGAAGCAGCTGCGACATACTCAGCTTCACAAGAAGATGTAGCCACGATAGTTTGCTTTTTACATTGCCAAGAAATAAGCCGTCTCCCTAAATATTGACATCCACCGGTAGTAGATTTCCTATCCCCTGTAGCTCCAGCATAATCACTATCCGAGAATGCTTCCAAATGAAATGGAGAATCCCGAGGATACCAAAGGCCTAGAACAACCGCCAAAAGTAACTTCACCACCATCCATGGCAACAAAATCTTCCAGTTTGTCTCTGTTGCCAGACATGCTTCTAGAACA
>BQNB010011281.1:18938-79355 GCA_026074375.1 Tanacetum coccineum | reverse complement strand
ATTACTTATTTACTTATTGCATCGCTATCATATACACTTGTGTATATCTCTTGAGTTTACATAAGTTGACAATCTAAGTTTTATTTTAAAATGGTAAAAACTATCCAACCCCCCTTCTAGTTTCCACAATGTTGACTACTATACCCGAATGGACCTTGACTTTGCAGCAGACGAGAACCTTAGGGAATTAAGTGGTGAAGAAGCATAGGAAGCCATAGAAAATTTCGCCTAAGGCCAAAAAGAATGGGACAACCCACCAAACATTATTTCTGAACAAGAAGTAGCAAATTTAAAGGCTCAAGTAAAAAGATTGTTTGGAAATAAGAATATTTGGGTTGAGATGCATTGAGGTATAGCATGGGATAAGGTGGAAAATCCGAACCCACAAAGTACCCCACATGTCCTCCCATCATTTGAGGAATACACATCGCCCGTAACTTACCCAAAAGAATTAGAAGAGACTTTAGGAACCCCGGTAGAAGTAGAACCTTTGGACGAAACACAACTAGAGGATTTAGGCTTGAATACTTGTAATCATGACCTTCCTCTTAGTTCTAGGGAAGTTAATCTTGATGAACCAAAGCCTCAACCACAACCCTTTTCTAGTTTCCCATCCTTAGAATAGTTCTAATGAGAAAAAAAAGACCCCTAACGTAACCCATCAAACCACCTAGTCCAGATAGTTTTAGGTTGAAAGAAGTAGACCATTTGACCATTCATACACCGCCTTCACCTCATGTAGCATCTTCTCACCCTAAGGATATGTATTGCTATTATCGCCCATGCATCGATGATCCTAAGAAACATTATGGATTTAAACCAGGTTTATTAGAACAAGGTGGATCCCTAGGTGTTGATTTTACGAATATGAAGATGATAGAAAATGATTAGGAATTAGAATCTAAGGAAGTTTCTTTTCTAGGAAGAGGACTTAATTTACCCGTTAGGCCAAAAGAAATAGAGAAGGTTAGGATTAAAGAAACACACCATTTGGAGCATATAATTCAACAACTAATTTTTCAGCATGTGACCCCTTCTCACAACAATGGTGTGCACCATTACCATCACCCGCACTTGAACTCAAGTGTAGGGGAACCCTCCTCTTTATTCGTTAAATAATGGTAGAGTCAGGCTCGTGACTCGAACAAAAACAAGCGCTTGTTGGGAGGCAACCCAACTATTTTAAATTAATGCGTATTAGGAGTGTCTTGTGTTTTAATTCTTCTCATTTATTCTTTTATGTTTGAATTCATTATTTGTTGTAATCATGCTTTGCTTTGTTTTTAACTTTGTCTTAATTTTAATCAAAGGTATTTTGCATTAAATAAGTGTAGGGGAAATATCCGGTTTTTAACCAATTCAAACATATTAAATAAATTGTTTAGAATAATTTGCGTCAGTTTCGAGTCATATGATTGTATTGACTAATATCAGGTTTCATGCAGTAATTCATACATGGAATGACTTATATAATCGTATGCAGGAAGTTTTTCAAAGAAAACAAAAAGAAATTTTTCTTAGAGGCTGGAGACGACGTCAGGATTTATCCTGGCGGCGTTGTGAGCCCAGCTACAGGAAAATTAGAAAATTTTCAAGTATTTTTGAAAAATAATTTGCACAACATTTAAAATTTGTAATTCTTTTTATAAACCTGCAGAAACCTATAATTATATAATTACTCTCATCATATCTTTACTGCTTTCATAGATTCAACCCCTAAACTCTCATTGTATTTATATCTATCCCGCCGATTTTATGCTTGGTGTAGTTGTCTTTGTCTTTGATTACAGGTTATATTTGATGAGAAGAAGCTTGGAAGTTCTTAGGAAGTTTCATTAGATGATTCTTGGAGGACGATTTAACCAGTTATCGCATGTTTCTTCTCCGTTATTAAGCAAACCAGGGGAGTGCTAGTTTCTTTTACTTGTTTTCTTTTCCCTTTATTTGTTTTTACGGGTACTTCTATAAAACATTGGGGACAATGTTCAACTTAAATGTAGGGGCGAAATAAGCCTTAGAAACTATTCATTCAATTGCCATTTGCTATGTCCTTAAAATGATGGGTAATATATCGAAACATAGCGTAAAAGGTAATTTTGATCTAAATTAAAATATTTTATAGCACACACCAACGAAAACCGAGTATTAATAGTGTCTCATGGATAGGAATTTATATGACTAGCATAAAAACCCTCAGAATTCCACTCAAAAAATGTGAGGTTCGCCTTTAGATCAATAGGAATTCGGGTATCCATTTAAAATACCCAAGATAATTTATACCTTTAGCTTTCTCAAGTTAAGGTTCGAATGCAGTCATATGTGTCTATTCCGTCGTTACGGATGTGTACGTATGGTCTTTGTCGCCTTTTCTGAAGCATTGGTATCGGTATTAAATTATATGAGCGTACCGATAATATATTAAATTCTAGAACTTGTTTTTGTGATGCATCCCGAGACCGCATAGTAAGTATTAGGATTTGCTAGAAAAGAGGCACTAGGATTAACCTATGTTTTAAACCTGTAATTGTTATTATGGTCAAATTGACTATATAACTATCCCACACCCTTGTCATGCACTCATTTTTAGTGCAGGATACCCCTAGTACAACCCTCCGAGCCTATCCTTTTCAAGGTTCTCGTAATTTTCTGGTTAAGCCGGACTATTAATGAAGAGCATTGTCACCCTCGAACCAATTGTTACAGCCAAATCGCCTTAGCCTACTTTGTATGTACTCGCTTTTAGTACATTATTGTTTTAATCCAAGTTAATTATCGAGTACACGGTTGCTAAGTCCTTATCCTTGTAAATATTGTTTTAGGACGATTGAGATTCTTAGTAGTATTTATTTCGCGGAAGAATGGGGAAGAAAAGTTAAGTCAATACCCCCATATGTTTGTCAAATGATCTTCATGTTATTTTAATCCGCCTTAATTCGGGTCATTATTTAGATTGTAATTATCGAGTATGTAAAAGTTTAAGTGTAAGGGTGTATCTATAAACCCCCATGATGTATTATATGTTTAAGCAATGGCAGAGCAAAAGTGTACAAAAAAATATATGAAAAAGAAAGAAAAAAATTCAAAAAAAAATATATGTAAAAAGTGAAAAAAAAAATGCACGGGCTGCCATTTACTTATGTTTATGTTTATCATAGAGTCAAGAAAAGAAAAATAAAGAGATTGATGTAGAGTTTTCTAAAGTTTGTATATCTTGTCCGAGTATTTGGCTTAGCAACCCAACCAACGTGTATTCGTATAAATAATTAGCTAAACCTTCCACTCCAAATTCACCTAAAAGTCACTCCCTAAATGTATCCTATCTATTTCCGTTTCCATTAATGTTATCTTACACCTACACCTCACAACCCTTTAAAACACCTCTTTGATAGTAATGATTAATATTTGCGCCCAGCGGTGGAGGTTTGATCCTTAACCAAGCCTATAGTAATTTATATGCTATGACATGTAATGAGTGTTAATTTTTCGTTTCCCCATAGTTGTTATAATTTATTATACATCTAAGAGAAAGAGAGAATCCCAAACACTTATGTGAGGTGCTAGTATACACTTTCCGTGCTTTTAATTACGAGGTCTAGAAGGTTGTGTTGTAAAATGCTTTTAAAGAGTAGGTTAAATGCCCCCAATATTGCTATTGTCTAGGTAGAAAAGCCCATTTGCTTAAGGACAAGCAAATCCCAAGTGTAGGGATATTTGATGAGGTGTCATTTTATACACTATTTCGGGGTCATTTAACCCCTTAAATCATGCAAATATGCCCAGATTATGTGCTTAATCGTTTGTTTTTAGGTTTTTAGCACTTCGATGACATTTGGAGGAAATACACGTGACTTGGGCTCATTTGGAGAAGAGACGGACAAGACTACAGACCTACACTAAATCTCTTGAAGAATCGTGCTCACAGAGTGTGGAGACGGCGTCACAAGCATAAAGCGACGCCGTCGCGATCTTTCTAGTGACTGCTTTAGATAATTTACGACGATGTCAGGACATAACCAACTTAAATCAGATCTAGAAGATTCTACTTTGTGATGGCATCGCGACTATAACTGGACGCCGTCGCGACGATTTCTCTATATATACAAAACTGAATTTAGGGTTTTAAGTGTGTAACTTTGTATAACTTTTTAGAGCCGAACCCTAAGTATTTTGTCAGCTTTTAGGTCGTCTTTAGGGCCTCAAAACCCTATTGTAACTGACCTTAATTCATGTTTTAATCAAGTAAGATTGTTTATTTTTAATCATTCAATATGTCTATGTGTTGTTTGATTGATCTATGTTTTTGCTTTCTTTATAACATGTTAGGCTAAACCCTCCCTTGTATTTACTTATGATTGCATGAAAGTTGGATTGTAGATCCTTTTACTGTTGCTTCTTGTGATGAATGTGCGCGTTAGGCTTTAGAAAACTAGCCATAAGATATTAAGTTGGCATAGACGTCTAGGGAAACGCGAGAAGTGTAGAAAGGATACCATCGGTAACAGTCTTCATACTACCTTACCCCTAATATGGTTGATCCCTCTTAAGATATTTCAATTGCATTTAATATACTTTTAGGGGCCTTGTAATAGTCTTCATACTACCTTACTTGTGCCTTACCTTAACGGAATATTAAATAGACGGCGGGTTCGTGTAATTCGTTCATGACTTAGGAAATACTTACATAAATAATCATAAGTGTGACAAGGCAACAGGATTAGGAGAATCAATCTAATGAGTAATGCATGATTAAGTAAATATACTATCTTATCATAAAGTTATCACCAGTAGTATAGATTATATTTAGTTTAATTAATTAGTTAATCAACCAACCTCTCTAACCATTGATTTTATCAGCTTTCTATAAAATATAAAAAACACAAAAAAATATCCTTCCAATCCCCTAGATCTTGGCTAGGCCCTGTTCGAGCCTTCCCAACCTATTCTCCTAGAGAACGATAACAACCCCCGAGTCTTGCCTATACTACACTGCAGCGATTAGGTACACTGCCTAGGAAGTTGTAAAACTTTGTGTAGAAGTCTTTACGACAACCGCACACACCAACAACATGGTTTGGAACTTGTTCACCCTTAGCACCATCAATCTCATTAGGCACATGATCATCCATTCCTTATTCCACTACTTCACTTGGCATCTCTACAAGATCACCACTTTATTTTCCTATGTTGATGTTCAAAGGTACTTCTTCTTCACACATGTGTTCCTGGCTAACCTTGTATTTCATTACATGAGTGTCTTTGTCTAAATCAAAGGCATTAATTCCGAATGTAAAGTCAATCTTAAACAAGGATCTTTTCCATTCGAATTCTTCTCTCCAACTTTTTGCCCTTTTTTCTTTCTTTGACTCATCAGACCATAGTGTTGGTATCAGCAACTCACTGTTAGATTCTGATAAACATACTTCACTTGGTGAACATTTAGTTTTATTGTTAGCCATGTGAAGATGTTATGGTATCATTAGTTTTTTCACAATTTTCTGGAAACTAAGTGAAAGTGTAACTATTTAGACGAAAATGGCGTGTGAGGTAGTCTTAGGTTTTTCTCTATTTATGTGAACGGCTGTAGAAAATATAGGCGGGTAAACTGGAAAGGACTAAATATAGAAGGTGTACTAGTGCAGTTGAAGACCATAAACGCCAGGACCAAATTCATAGATAACCCTATTCAATTTATAGAACAATACAAGTGAATATCTGGCAAAAAAAAGTCAAACATAGTTTACCTTACACCCTATTTAAGAATAGTGTAAATTGTTATCAAAGTAAATCAGTATTGCACTCATCAACTAAAAAATGGATTCACCACCAAATCTTGAATGGGAACAAGCCCTTGATATAGACGATTCCGATCTTCGACTAACCTTGGTCGTTCGCCCCAGCAACAACCCTCATATACGCGTGCGTCGCGGCTTAGCGTGGTTGAGTATGTCAATGTTGATGGAGGGATCTTGACTGGCTGTTTTGGAGATGTCAAGAAATTTCTCAAGAATGGGAAACTTGAGAAAGTTGTTATTATCAAGTCTCGTATTCTGAATGCGTTGGGCGATCTCACAGTAACACTCAAAGACCTTTCTGGTACAATATTTGGTACTATTCATTACAAAGTGCTTACGGAGGAGAGGTTGCCAAAGGCGATTACCGTAGGAGCGTGTTTGATACTTCATAATGTTTCTGTATTTTCTCCTAAGCAATTAACTCATCACTATCTTAACATTACAAATAAATATATGGTTAAGGTATTCCACAAGGATGGTGGTCTTCATAGTTTATATGCTCTGTTCTGAATGTTGTAAAGAGTATTTCTTTACTTTAGCATGTCTTACTATCTCAGATAGCTTTGTTCGAATTGTTGTATACAAATTGCTAACTTTTCAAGATCAACATTAGTGCAAGTGCAAATGCATGCATAAGAGATTTAACTAACTATATTGGTAAATATTTAAACAAAAGTTGATTTAAACATTCTAAACACACATGACATACAAGATCTAGTGGTCTAGAAGCTAAAACTTAAACATGTAACTTCAAAAACAAACACAACTTAGAGAACAAACAACAAGTTAGAAAACAAAAACCAACATAAAAAACAAACACCAACATCATTCATCATTTGTATATTTTTTTCACCGCCTTTTCGACAATATAGTAAGCTATATCTCTCAAATTTTTAACAATATTTTCTGCATATGCCTTTATTTCATCAGTTACCAACCTATGTCATCCTCCAGATTCATCAAATTAGCCTTATATGATTCTGCCTTTGTCTTTTGAATACGCTTGCATATCATTAAAATGATTTCTTCAGCCAAAGGTGAAATTTTCTTAAAAGACCTGTCTTTGTCAACCAAAAACTTACCATTATCACTTCCTGCACTTGATGCCATTTTGTTTTAAGGTATCAATATTGGTGGGTGAGAATCAAAGGGAGAAATACAGTGTGTTCGAATGGTAAATCTGGTATCCATTTAAATACTTGGGTTTGAGGAATTGCAGGTCCAATGGTGTATATGGGTTTCATGGTCCAATGGAGTAATTGGGTTTTAGGGACTAATCGTGTAAGAAAAAACCACAATTCTTCATTTACCCGCAAAATTTTTCTCGCCAATGGAACTATGGAACGTAGTAACAGGTTACAGGTGTAACAATCACTGTTATATAGGCACCAAATGGGCAAAACCAGTTTTCACATCAAGGACCAACTGTGTATAACCTCTCATGCTACATAGATGTTTTTGCAACTAATGAATGTCTTTAACTTATCTGGCTATTAAGTGGACTATGGAACATACTAACAGGTTTAACAAACAACAATCATTGTTATATAGGGACCAAACAGGCAAACCCAGTTTTCACATCAAGGATCAAGTGTGTATAATCTCTCATGCTGCTCTGTAGTTTTTTCCAGAATAAGTAAAATACGTCACAAACAACTTAAATCAGTCCTAAACATGTGAAATTATTCATGAACAACAACTACAAGTAGCGTAAACAAATCTATTTGCCACCTAAGTGGACTTTTTTGTTTGCTTGTAAAAGGACTTAGACAGTTGCCACATATGTGGACTTTGATGTTTGCCACTTATGTGGACTTGAATTACAGACATTCTACTGAAACATATTAGTTTTTGGAATTACAAAAAAGACCATTCACTTGCACCACCTACTGCACTTGACTGTGTTGGTATACCATCACCCATTTCTCTTCTATTTGCATTCATTTCTTCAGTCACTGGCACTTGAAAATTGGTAGAAGGTTGACTTGCATGTTGAGTGGGAGTTCTTTTTTGTGGACTAATTCTTTCTGTTTGTAATCTTCTCTTTGTCCATCTACTATGGGATGAACCTTAACTTCCAACACCAACACATGTACCACCTGCACCACCTTGACCATCAATAGTAGACAAACCTATAGCAGCACCAACACCTGATCCACATGAACCATCTTGACCAACTATAGGTTCTGCTTGTTGTGCTTGCCTAGATGCACTACCGCTGGCTTTTGCATTGTTGCCACCTACATTAATAAAATACCTTTTAAACTGTTCCATGATGTTTAGATCAAACACACACTTAAAACTTGAAGCTTAAATAACTACCTGTTGTTGCCTTTCGACCTTGTCCTTTGCATGTTGCCTTATTGTGTCCAATGTTTCTGCAGGATTGACATGTAATGGTTATTCCTTTCTTGCTCAGTTTACCATCTTTCACAAATGGTTAATCCTCACGTTTGACCTATTTCTTTTCTTCTTTGGTCGGCCTACCTGGACATGATGCTTTGGTAGCAAAAGTTTTGTTGGACATGTGGAATTCTCCCATTAATTGGTCCCATTAATTGGTTCTACCTTGTGAGAGTATGTTTCCCTCCATGTAGTCAACCAATAACAAGGATTTACCCACGCTTCTGGGGGTGGTGTCGCCCGATCATTCAGAGCCATATTCCAACAAGCTGCAACAATATGCTTACAAGGAATCACTGTCAATTCCTATTTCTTACATGAACATGTCCTAGTCACTACATCCACAACACACTGATCACCAAGGGAACCTGAGACTTAATACTTATTTGATCTATTCCATTGCACTTTCATCAAATGAGCTTCTTTCTTGATGGATTTCATGATTCTGGTTGCAATAAGAGTCAAAGGACCAGTGCATTTATCAATAACACTTTGTACATTTACTATTCTCTTCATGTAATACTCTCTGATGTACACTAACAGTGTAATCACTGGCTTGTCCCTACCTCCAACTATTTTACAATTAAAGACCTCACAGATGTTGTTGAGCAATAACTCAGATTTGGCTCTACCTAGAATTTAGAAATATAAATGCGTTAAATGCTATACAAGTCTACCTAATAGTCATAAATATAAAAGCATTAAAATAAGGGTTGGCATTAAGAAAATTACACTGTTCATCCCTGAATTTATGTGTTACCTGAAAAATGAGATCTAACTCAATGTTTTGGTGGTATCTTGTTCAACCATTCATGTGCCTTAGAATTCATCTTCTTAAGCTGCAACATACACTTTTCAAACTACTTAACACTTGTAGCGGATGCAGATCTCCACAACAAATCCTTGTATACTTGTCCACACCATCCATACTTCATATTTACATGTATGTGCCGCAAGCAAAATCTATGTTCTGCACTTGGGAACACAATTTTAAAGGCTAGAATGATACCCTACATGAACCAATTCATTAATCAATTACGAATTCATATAATGTAGTAGTTAAGAATTCAACAAGTGAAGCATAATACTAAACTTTTGTCAATCACTGATGAATATGAAATTTAAATTGGGATGCAGATCTATGTCAGCACCCAAACACTATAAGAACCAGTGTGAGATTTCATAAAATTCAGGTAAATAATATAATCTTATTTTATTCCTATCTTACTTTTAAGTAAAATTTTACTTTTACTTTGGAAAATATTATGCTTCTTATTATTTACTTGATTAATAAATCTTCGTTTCTATTAAAACTTGAGCCGAGTTAAGAATTAATATCCGTTTCATGCCCTACGTAATTTAATTTTTCAGAAAAGTATCCCGAATGATGTAGAACTTTTTTTACCCTAATTGTTTTTGCTTCGTGGTTTCGTCTTAACTCTCGAAATATTTTTTTTGTTAGTACCCGTTAGCCCCAAAACTACCCACTTATTTAAAAAATTTGTACCCTAAATACAAAGTATTATCAATTAATAATAAAAGTTATTGAATCACCACCTTATTCTATAAGGTGGCTGATCCTTATAAAGTCATGAGACACTTGTAATCCCTTGTTACATGACTTGATCTAAACAATATCACCCAACACACACTTATATCTCATTCACCAAAAATCCCTCTTTTGTTCAAGATCATCTTTTATTGAGGTTTAGGGGCTAATTTGTTAGAGTATTTTGATGGGTTTTCAATCTAATTGGGTGTTATAAGGATCCCACTAAAGCTCTTTCATAATCATTCATTCCATCAAGTAAGCCATAAACCCTTTTTATAAAATTTATTTTCATGACGAACTTGATATGTTTTATGTGGGTTTTCTAAGTTTGGTGAGTTTTAGTGTTTTTGAGATATTTGTGATGATTGGTATAGCAATTGGATGATGTTAGAGTGTTAGAAACACTAGTTAGATTGTTGATTGGAAATTCTTGTAATGGATATTATAAGTGTTGGATTAATAGAGTTTGGGACAGCAGGTTATGGACCATGTGTCGAATTTTTTTTGGCCTATGGCCTACTGTATTTTTACATGGTTAGTTAGGTAAACACTCCAGGTCTATATGGTGAATTGAATGGAGTCGTATCTCCTCCGGATGAGTTAGATACGCCCAAATTAATAAAACTAGTCGAAATGGGTCATTAAATCTAGTTATGCAGATAGTTTGTGATGTAATGGAATATTTTTTGCTAAAATCCTACTGGTTATTTACATTAATGAATAGGTTAATATTTCAGGTCCTAGTGGCGAGTTGGATGGAACGCCAACTCTTTCGGATGGTCGAGATACGACTAAAACCGTGGAAACAAACTTAGCGTGTACCCAGAATTTATAATGCATATAGTTAGGCTTGTAACTAATTTTATTTGACTTGGATGCTACTAGGTTTTTACATGAGTTAAGGATAAAACATACGAGGACCATGTGGTTCTTTGGATAAAGCCATAACCATTCCGGATGAATGAGTTACGATCAAAATGGCGAAACTAACTAGAATTTGTGCCCAGATTTTCAAACGAATATATCTTACAAATTATGAACCTAGGTACTGTTTTTCTAAAACTGAAAGTTGTAGATAATTGATAGACTTAAACTTGAGCTTTTGAATGAGGTTCTAACTAGTTACGGATTGTGAGATATGATCAAAATGGTGAAGCAGGAAATTGTTTCCAAAACTCAAATTGTGTATTTAGTGGTAAATTGGTCATTTCACTTAGATTCTGTATACATTTGAGTGTTTGGTTGACAACATCAATAAACTAGGTTCATTAAGCTTGATTGAGGGGAAAACCTTCATTTTTAGCTATTACGGATTTTGAGATACAAGTCCATTAAGTCGGCGTAAGTGCAGAATTGTATAGTGTCGAATTGCTTTAAACGGTTCAACGAGTATAACGGATTTTATATAATGGGCAAATAAGTGGTATAAGTGGGTTTATACTTGAAATGATTAGTTCAGGTCCTAAAGGGTTGTTTGGATAAATCTAACTTGGTAAAATGGGTAGGAAATGCCATACCATGTCACGATGATTCTTTTGTATCTTTTGCGTATTGTCATTGTGTAAGTTGTGGTTTACCGTACTAAGTCACCATTCTTTCTTGGTGATAATTAGGCATACTTGACGTTCCGACGCTCTTGGTTGAATTCTGCGTTTATCGATCTAACTTTAGTACTTACTACTCCATTGCTTCTCGGTGAGTTCATAGCCCCACCTTTTCTCTTTTAATAGTTTTTCATAAACTATTTTCGGGGTGAGAATACATGCTCGTTTTACCAAGTAAACTCATTGATTTCTACTACATAAGTGTTACATGATTACTTTTACTTGCTCACTATATGACTTCTAAAACATATGCGATACATGGTTGTTTACTTATGAACTTATTAAAGCTTGATTTGCTTACTACATGATTTGAGATCATTGAATACCTATATATGAAACCGTAAGTTTTGAGCATTTTCTGTATTGGTTTCTGCTTGAATAATGTTCTCAGGTGCAGTGACAGTTGGTACATGAGTTGGAGTTTGATGTGTTGAATATAATGTTCATGGAGGTGGATATGCACATCGGTTGTTGTAGAAGTGATGAGTTGTGTTATGTTTTGAGTTTATGGGATTATCAGCAGCATGTACCAGCGGAAGCACTTTGACACATAAATGAGAAGATTCCATTGAGTAATTCACGAACATCGGACTATAAGCAATTCCAGCTCATTTGACGTGTTATGTCTCAGCAACTTGAGGAACAATTTTCTTGACTTGGGACCGGGACTTAAACTGTCTGGTTTCAAGTACCAGCGTTGAAACTTGTGGTCGAGGTCAGAATGACATTGATCTGACGCCATTTGAGGCAAATCGTCAAATTTACCTGAATGATTCAACTATCATTCTTGTTCTCTTGTTAAAAACCCTTTAAGCCTTTGAGTGAGTGAATTGCCAAACAAAAATAACATGCATACCTTTTTTCCTTCAGTTTATCAAGATTTTCTCCATTCTGATGATGTAGCATAAGAACCAACAAGATATGAAAGAACTTGATGACGGTTTCGGGCATTGGATGATATGATAAGGGTGGTTTTTCATGTCGAGGAATACAAGAGAACGGTTTTGAGTAAACATGCTGTTGCCAATTGCTTCCGCCCCAGAAGACAGACGGAACTTTAGAGGCGCTTAGCATTGTTCGAGCAATCAACAAGAGTACGGTTCGTCTTTCGACAACCCTTTTGTTAGGTGTTCAAGCAGTTTGACGTTTTTCTTTGTGTCTAATTCCTCTTTCTGCAAAGTATGCTCATGAAGTGAGTTATTAAGAAATTTGTGCCTTTGTCAGTTCGAACTGTTGTCACTTGAGCATGAAGTCTCTATGGACTAAGTGTGAGGGGATATCAATGAGGAAACTCCAGGTGTTTCGTCTTTGGACCGCAAGAAGTGAGTCCAAGTATATGGAGTAAGTCATCAAAATTACAAGAACATATTTCTTTCATTACATTGCTTTCTACTCGCATTGGACCACAAGAAGTCCATGTGTAGAAGTTGTAACCGTCTCTTTTTGAGCTCGGGGTGTCTTAGTGTGAAAAGACTTTTACTTTTTGCTTTCCCCAGCTCACTAAGAAGAAACACAGATGATCTTTGACGAAGTTCAGCTTGGGAAGGTCATTACAATATTATTCTTTGAAAGCAAGTTGATGGTGTCGAAGTTTAAATGGCTAGACGACGAAGCCATACACCAAGCTAGAGACGATTTTGCTTTAAGCCATTAGAAATTGGATTGGGAGAAGTTGAGTCTTGAAGAGAAATGGAATACAAATCTGTGCCACGAGAACCTGTGAGAAGATCATTTCCCTTCAAATCACGGATGTAACAGGTAGACTTTCGAAAAGCAACTTCCAAATCCGCATCACAGAATTGACCAACGGAGAATAAATTGTGATTAAGCCCTACGAGGACGTAATAAAACTTTTGATAGTAATAGTTCGTGAAACCAGATCTCCATAGCCAAGAATTGGTGCGAATTTGATCATTTCCAATTTCACCGTGCTCTGAAATTTCCACAAAAAATTTGTTAGAAGCTTGGAGATTTCGGTCATGTGCTTTGAGCTACCCAGGTCTTACGATGAATAGAACTATCTCGACGAGCTGCAAAAGAATTAGAAGACAATGGAGTATTGGACACAGTGGAGCACCTAGGAGTCTTATGTTCCAAAATATTAGCAGTTCTAGATGCTTTTCCTAGAGGCATACTAACGTTTGGATTAACATTTCCTTTTTCAGACTTAGGTTTCCATTTGTATCCATGTGGTGTATACTTAGGATACCACCAACTGCATGTCTTACTAACTTGCTCATATAACTTCCTAGTTATGTTTCTAGATTTCTTGACAGTGGAGTCTGTTGCAACGGTTTTCTTACTGGATGTTTGCATCAGTTTTGTTCAAATCATGCTTGGGTTCTTTTTTAATGTAGTCTAACAGGCACTGCCATGGTTGTCGAGGCCTAGAATTCACGACCATTTATATAATGTAGGAATCACACAAATAATGATTGTCATTCAGCACAACTTTCCACAAAAGTAACACAGACAAAGTTAACATTCGAGGTCTTAGCATTCAAACTGTCATTACACGCAGTTACAGACGTTTTATTATTTGAAAACTTAAAATTCCTACGGTGGTCTTCTACTTCTTGCTTCTTCCCTTGACCATTGTTAGACATGACTCTATCTTCCAGTTGATTGCTCTTAAGCTGTGGTCTGCTAACACTAAGTCATTGGGGAATTTACTCCTGTAGAGAATGACACTACGTTTGTTGGTTTCCTAAGGTCTTGAGGCAACTGAGGCTGTTTAGTATGATTGGGCTTTGTGTGCACTTTAACATTCTGGTGCAATCACATTTGTGTTCCTGACAGTTGTTAACTTATTCTGAGGCACAATCTGTGCAGTGACTGGTATTTTTGAAAATTCCATTAGACACATTTTGTGTGGTAACTGGCTTTGGACTTTGGAAATCTTCTGTGCAAGAGAATCTGAAAAAATAGCTTGTATACTATAATGGATTGTCTTTTGACCTTTTAAAAAAGCATTCGGTTGTCGAATAACCGAGATTTTTCAAACTATTTCCACAGATTTTCCTTGTCATCTTTTCTTGAGTTTCTTTAACTCACTTATTGCAATTCCTTTGTCTTGTAATTGAGCTTTCAAGTCTTGAATTTCAAAATATTGTTCATGTTCTTTTAGAAATTCCTTTGACTGATTTTCTTTGAAAGATTTTTCATTTTTTATCTTTTCTTTACCACTGTTGTAACTCAAGTTCAAGATTAAATCGCAGGTTTGGACAGTTGATTCAAAACTCTTTTGAACATTTTTCTATCTGTGAAAGCTCTTTTTCAAGACGTTCACACTTTTCCAAGGTTTCTCCGTAATCACATTGCAAATCAGTGAATTTCATCTAAGTTGTGTATATTCCATGTATCGATTTCATGTGATCAGCATAGTATAAATTCCCTTGAAAGACGGTCGTTTTCATTCATAATAAACTGTGTTTTTTTATGAGTTTCCATTTGAGATTAGATTATCTACCTCTCTTCAGAGAATAACATATATTAAATCAGCAACCATTTCATCTTTCTTTTTTTTTTTTTTTTTTTAAACACAAGTAGAAAATCTTTCTAAATCCACATTCGATTTTATAATTGGGGGCCCAAAATTTCCTGCTATTGTGTTTTGGATGAAAGATCGATGTTACCAAAATATTTCTTTTGGCGGATTGTTTGTGTTGCAACGTTCCACTCATCAAAAAATCGTGCCAACACCTTTTTAATCTTGAAAAGTTCTTTTAGAGGCTTTGATACACTTTTTTATTTATCCAAGGAATGGATTATATTTCGTTTCTTAACAAAGTTGGTTGTTTTACGAAAAGACTTTTGGTTAAAATTCCATTATTCGTAGATGTTTGATCAACATTGACGTTTTTTGGAAAATTGTGTTCTCTGCACAACCGACTTTTCCGTTGTGGAAACGAACCAATCATTAAAGTTTATTCAACTGAGCAAAATCAATACGGTTGATTAGATCGCATAATTTGATCGAGTTCTTTGTCAAGGACGAATCATTTCGTCAGAATCAGGGGTTAACATCAAACGCAAGATTATCATTGTAGCAACCTATATCATCAGACGAGGCTTCGCTCTTGAGCTTTCTTGAGGAAAGCGGTTTTGCAAAACTCGTTTTACAATTAGATTTAGCCATATTCATTGTTTTGATACAGATTGGTCGGTTTTCTCTACTATATCATTCTAAATCCTTTGACTTTGTTTTCTAAAGCAAGGACTTTTATCAAGTCCTTGTCTTCACGAGTTTTGTAAAGGCTTAACCCGAAGCTGCTTTGGCTTTGTGACATTCTTGGAGATGGTTTCTTGATGTGCACAAAGCTCCTTTTTCATATCGAAATCGTTTGTTTTAAAATCAATGTATTTGTTGGAAGTATCTGCATTAGATGATTTTGTTAAAATCAAGTTTGTATGTCATTAATCCCCCTTAAGCTTTGCACAATCAATTTCCACCTTTGACGAATAATTCACATCCTTATACATATCAAGTTCCGCTTGGAACTTCTTAATGTCTTTAAACATTAACTGATTAGTCTTGGACAGTTCATTGTTTGCTTCTTTGAAATGGTTATTTGATGATTCTAATCTTTTATTTTTAGTTTTGAAATCTTCAATTTCACCTTTTAATTGATCAACTAACTCCTTGTTTGAGATTCCAAAAAATTATTTCGGTTTTTGCTGTCATCAAATCTTACATTTAGTTTCTGATTAAAGAAGCAAGCAAATCACGTTTCATTGCTCAAGATCATCAGTTTCTTCCTGTCATCTGAGCTCTATATAAAACATATATTCCCGGGAATCCAATAGTGATATTGGTGTCCCTTGTTCGCCAGATATATGTCCAATTACTAGATTCTGGTGATCAGGATGTTTCATTTTCCATGGCAAAAACAATAGTTATAGTTGTCCTTATTGTTTTTGTTCCTTATGCATTGGCTCATCATCAAAGATTGGTCCAGAAGTAGTCAACTGAGCTCTGGGTAACTTCTTGAAGTTGTGCCATGTACATATAATTGGTTTTCTGTCTTCCAAATCTTGTTCTTCGGATCTCATCAGTATCATCCTTTCCAATAGCTTGTTCTGCATTCAATGAACCCAGCTTCCTCTTGTTTACACAATAACATCTTTTCCTTGTGATAAGCTGCAATCCTTTACTCGTTTTTGGGTTTCTGACATTCCCTTTGAAACATGCCCACTATTCCTTGCAGTTGGTAACACTGAATCCCAAACTTTTGCATACCGGTGTCCTACATTTTCCCTAGCCCCAGCAACATTATTTCCCTATGATTATCATAACCAGTTCCTTTGTTAGTATCTTGGAGAATTATCTTGATTAGCTTCGATGGTGCTTGATGATGTTCGAAGGTTGTTGTGGTAGGTTTGTAGATTTGCTTGAACGAGAGCGAATTAAGCCATTGTGTTTGTCTATCTCATTTCTTTGACTTTTTTCATCTTCAGTTAACGTAGCTAAGGTTATGGAATCTTAAGTAGGAGCAGAAGATGTAACAATTGCTTTTCCTCTGTTTCTGGTAGACTGTTGCGTTCTGGTGGAGGAATATTGAGTGTTTGAGTAGGGATGTTTGGAGGATGGAAACTGCGTTGTTGTTGCGCAACAAGTGCAATTGGATTAACAGTACGCGATAGTCCTTCCGTTAGTATCCTCATTGACTTCATTCTGGAGTGCTTCAGAATGTCATAAAGAATGTGGATAGGAGCAGTCTTCAAGCTCATGACTCTGCTTAACAAGTGTCACAATCCTTTGCCATTCTGGTTGTAGTTGCAAGTAAGAACTGGACATTGATCACTGATGATTAGTAACATCTACACTGATTGAAATTCTTGAACTGCTCATTCATCATCTTGTCAAAAAACCGGGAGTAATACGAATTAGTGATTCACCTTCTAGTGATGTGAATTTTCCAAACTCCCAATATAAAATTGGTTTCAAGATCTTGAAACATTACAGTGATTCACCTTGCTTTTTCAACCTTTCATATGGTTTCCACATTTTCACATGCATCGGACCAAGCATCAACTGTGGAGTAGATATCGTATCTATCCAGTCAGAATGATATGATCGGCTTCAGCTTCAAGCTCATTTGATGCGTATGTCTTGTGAAAACATTCTTATAGTTCCTCCATATTACTCTTATGGCTAGTTCATAACTTCTTCAGCAACTGGGAACTGTTTTCTCAGGCCATTTGTATTGTTATGCTGGGCATTTTGGAGGACTATAGTGGATTGAGTTCACGGTTAGGTTTGGGTGACAAATGTATACTGATCTGGAGGTCCACTGAACGTCACTTACCCGGGGCTAACATTGGTGGACGATCTTTGCTACCCGCTTCCATGATAGCATTATGAAGAGCATTCGATGATTGAGTTTGCAAATTGGTATTTGAATTTGACATTGTGATGTTGTGAATGGATATCGGATCTTAAGTAGGTAAAGTGATTGTTGTTGTGGATTGAAATCAATTATCGTTCACGGGATTTTACATATCTTAGATTTAAACCGAGAGAAGAATCGGTATCCTTTCAAAGGGATTTTACAAAATCAAGAAAAAACCGTGAATGATTTGATTTGGAATCAGCGAAAATTCCAAAAAAAACTGAAAAATGTCAATAAATCATGGAAAACGATGTTTTTGGGCTTCGAAAAATCCTTAACCAGCTAAAGGGTGGTTACAGCGTGATCCGTCTCGTTTTTCTCTTCGATTTGAGAGGTCACGGGCCTAAAACGGACTTACGGATCAAAAGTTATGGCTGTTTTACGGAAACCCTTTTCGTCACACAAGTTTTCTAATAAAATTTCGTTCGGTTGGCTAGTTCGATCGTGCTTGTTCGATCGACACTAGTTCGAATGGTTATAGCTAGTTCGATCCAATAAATACACGCTCGTTCGATCAAAACTAATCGTCGCTCGTTCGATCTTCGCTAGTTCGAGTATGCTTGTTCGATTGTCCTAGTTCGAACCAAACACACTACTCGTTCGATCGTCGCTAGTTCGAACCAAACTCGTTCGAACCTTGTTGAAGTCGCTCGTTCGAACAAACAAAAATGAAACTCGTTCGATCAAACAAAGAAGAGCACTCGTTCGATCAATGAAGAAGTTGCTCGTTCGATCAAAACAGAAAAAACCACTCGTTCGATCCTTGCAAGAAGTTGCTCGTTCGATCAAAGCAGAAAAAAACCACTCGTTCGATCCTTGCAAGAAGTTGCTCGTTCGATGGACTCGTTCGATCGTCTCGTTCGATGATCCCGTTTTCCACTCGTTCGATTGTTCCGTTTTCCACTAAAAGCACTTTTCGTCCTTGCGTTTTTCTTAGCCACGCAAACAAAATAAGCACTACTTTCACAAAATAAGCACTACTTTCACGAAACAACAAAAACTACAAACAAACAAATCGAACTACTTTGCTTAACAAAAAACGAAACCACTAACCAAACAAAAAACAAACACGAAACAACCACTAAAACTAACAAAAACTAAACCCACCCGTGGCGAATGATACCAAATGTTATCCCAAAAGCTTAATCCATTTTCACAACATAAGCTATACCAATAAGCAAACAAAGATAGAAAAGAGATAAGGAAAGTGAAAGATTATTAGAGAGAAATAAAGAGGTGGAAGATTACACACACACACAAATTATGAAATGTGTAAACCAACAACCCTCTCCATGTGAGGAGAGGGTCTATTTGTTACCCTTGAGACATGAAGTGGCTTATTGGGCTTTGTAACTTGGGCGGGCTGGGCTTTTCTTGGGCTTTGAGCCGAAACATGGACTAATTAGATTAAATCCAAGGCCCGTTGAACCGACTTGCTATTACTTAACAAGATAATTAGACTAATAGAACGATAACATTATTGTTCGGAATTATATAAAATTTAAGGCTAACAAATAATATAGTAAGCTATATGCTCAAAACTATTCAAACAATCTTTTTTGCTTGTTCCCTCATTTCATTGTTTACCAACCCCATGTCATCCTCAGATGCATACTTTAGCCTTATATGGATGTTTCTTTGTCTTTTGAAGGACACTTGCGTAATCAGTACAATGATTTCTTTCAGCCAAAGGGTTGAAATTTTTTAAAAGAGATGTCTTCGTAACCAAAAAACTTACCACTTATCCACGCTGCTGCATTTTGTTTTGAGGTATTAAGTTTGGTGGGTGAGAATCAGAGGGCAAAATACAGTGTGTTCGAATGGTAAAGTTGGTATCCATTTAAATACTTGGGTTTGAGGAATTGAGGTTCGAATGGTGTATCCAGGTTTGACGGTCCAATAGTGTAATTGGGTTTCAGGGACTAGTCGTGTTAGGAAAACTAAAATTCTTCATTTACCCGCCAAAAGACTAACCTTTTTCCTGCCAATGGAACTATGGAACGTAGTAACAGGTGTAACAAACAACAATCATTGTTATATAAGGATCAAACGGGCAAAACCGATTTTCACATCAAGGACCAACTGTGTATTACCTCTCATGCTACTGACATGTTTTTGCAACTAATGCATGTCTTTTACTTATCAGGCCATTAAGTGGACCATGGAACCTAGCAACAGGTTTAACAAACAACAATAAATGTTATATAAGGACCAAACGACATAACCCAATTTTCACATCAAGGACCAACTGTGTATAACCTCTCATGCTACTGGGTTGTTGTTTTTCCAAAATAAGTAAAATAGGTCACAAACAGCTAAAATCAGTCCTAAATAAGTGAAATTATTCATGAACAACAACCACAAGTAGCCTAAACATATCCATTGTCCACCTAAGTGAAATTTTATGTTTGCCTGTAAAAGGACTTAGACAGTTTTCATAGATGTGGACTTTGATGTTTTCCACTTATGTGGACTTAGATTACAAACATTCTCTACTAAAACCTATTAGTTTATGGAATCACATAAAAGACCATTCACTTGCACCACCTGCTGCACTTGACTGTGTTGGTATACCATCACCCATTTCTCTTCCATCTGCATTCATTGTTTCAGTCACTAGCACTTAAGAATTGGTTGAAGGTTGACTTGCAGGTTGAGTGAGAGTTATTTTTTGTGGACCAATTCTTTCTATTTGTACTCTTCTCTTTGTCCATCTAATATAGGATGAACCTTGACTTCCATCAGCAACACCTGCTCCACTTGTACCACCTACACAATTAACAATGGACAAACCTATAACAGCACCAACACCTAAACCATCTTGACCAACTGTAGGTTCTGCTTGTTGTGCTTGCCTAGATGCACTACCACCAGCTTCTGTATTGTTGCCACATACATTAAAAAAAGACCTTTTAAAATGTTCCATGATGTTTAGATGGAAGACACACTTAAAACTTGAAGCTCAAATAACTACCTATTGTTGCCTTTCGACCTCGTCTTTTGCATGTTTCCTTATTGCTTCCAATGTTTTCGCAAGATTGATATGTAAAGGTTCTTCCTTTTTTTGCTTAGTTTACCATCTTTCATAAATGGTTCATCCTTATGTTTGGACCTTTTTCTTTTCTTCTTTGGCCTGCCTACCTAGACATGATGCTTTGGTGGCAAAAGTGTTGTTGGACATGTGGATTTCTCCCAACAATTGGTCCCATTAATTGGTTCTACATTATGAGAGTATGTTTTACTCCATGTAGTCAACCAATAACAAGGATTTACCTACGCTTCTGGGGGTGGTGTCGCCAGGTCATTTAGAGCCATGATTTCCAACAAGCTACAACAAACATGCTATCATGTTATTAATTCAATTCCTTTTCCTACAAGAACATGTCTTAGTCATTACATCTACAACACACTGATCACTAAATGAACCTAAGACTTAATACTTATTTCCTTCATTCCATTGCACTTTTATCAAATGAGCTTCTTTCTTAATGGATTTAATGATTCTGGTTGTAGTAGGGGTCAAAAGACCAGTACATTTATCAATGATACTTTGTACATTCACTATTCTCTTTATGCAATACTCCCTAATGTACACTAAAAGTGTAATCACTGGCTTGTCCCTACCTCCAACTATTTTACCATTAAATACCTCAAGGATGTTGTTGAGCAATAAATCAGATTTGACTTTACCTAAAATTCATAAATATAAAATCAATAAAAGCTATACAAGTCTACCTAATAGTCACAAATATGAAAGCATTAAAATAAGGGTTGGCATTAAGAAAATTACACTGTTAGTCCCTGAATTTATGTGTTACTTGAAAAATAAGATCTAACCCAATGTTCTGGTGGTATCTTGTTCAACCATTCATGTGCCTTATAATTCATCTTCTTAAGCTGCAACATAAACTTTTCAAACTACTTAACACTTGTAGTGGATGCATATCTCCATAAAAAATCCTTGTATACTTGTCCACACCATCCATACTTCATATTTACATGTATGTGCCGCAAGCAAAATCTATGTTCTGCACTTGGGAACACAATTTTAAAGGCTAGAATGATACCCTACATGAACCAATTCATTAATCAGTTACGAATTCATATAATGTAGTAGTTAAGAATTCAACAAGTGAAGCATAATACTAAACTTTTGTCAATCACTGATGAATACGAAATTTAAATTGGGATGCAGATCTATGTCAGCACCCAAACACTATAAGAACTAGTGTGAGATTTCATAAAATTCAGGTAAATAATATAATCTTATTTTATTCCTATCTTACCTTTAAGTAAAATTTTACTTTTACTTTGGAAAATATTATGCTTCTTATTATTTACTTGATTAATAAATCTTTGTTTCTATTAAAACTTGAGCCGAGTTAAGAATTAATATCCGTTTCATGCCCTACGTAATTTAATTTTTCAGAAAAGTATCCCGAATGATGTAGAACTTTTTTTACCCTAAAGTTTTTGCGACGTGGGGTTACGTCTAACTCTCGAAATTTAGTTTGTTTAGTACCCGTTAGCCTCAAAACTACCCACTTATTCAAAAATTTTGTACCCTAAATACAAATTATTATCAATTAATAATAAAAGTTATTGAATCACCACCTCATTCTATAAGGTGGCTGATCCTTATAAAGTCATGAGACACTTGTAATCCCATGTTGCATGACTTGATCTAAACAATATCACCCAACACACACTCATATCTTATTCACCAAAAATCCCTCTTTTGTTTTCCTTCTTTGTTTGCCGTATAAACTCACACCAACATCATCAAATCATTTTTTTATTTTGCTAAAATGAAACAAAGTTAAAAAAAATGAGTAGCTAGTAAAGGTTCATGAGTTAATCTTTTCAAATCACCTTCAAGATCATCTTTTATTGAGGTTTAGAGGCTGATTTCTTGGAGTATTTTGATATGGGTTTTCAATCTAATTGGGTGTTAGAAGGATCCCACTAAAGCTCTTTCATAATCATTCATTCAATCAAGTAAGCCCTAAACACTGATATATAAAATTTATTTTCATGACAAACTTGATATTTTTTATGTGGGTTTGATAAGTTTGATGAGTTTTAGTGTTCTTGAGGTGTTTGTGATGATTGTTATGGCATTAGGATGATGTTAGAATGTTAGAAACACTAGTTAGATTGTTGATTGGAAATTCTTGTAATGGATATTGTAAGTGTTGGATTAATAAAGTTTGGGACAGCAGGTTATGGACCATGTATCGAATTATTTTTGGCCTATGGCCTACTTTATTTTTACATGGTTAGATAGGTAAACACTTCAGGTCTATATGGTGAATTGGATGGAGTCGTATCTCCTCCGGATGAGTTAGATACTCCCAAATTAATAAAACTAGTCGAAATGGGTCATTAAATCTAGTTATGCAGATAGTTTATGATGTAATGGAATAATTTTGGCTAAAATACTATTGGTTATTTACATTAATGAATAGGTTAATATTCCAGGTCTAAGTGGCGAGTTGGATGGAACGCCAACTCTTTCGGATGGTCGAGATACGACCAAAACCGTGGAAACAAACTTAGCGTGTACCCAGAATTTATAATGCAGATAGTTAGGCTTGTAACTAATTTTATTTGACTTGGAAGCTACTGGGTTTTTACATGGGTTAAGGATAAAACATATGAGGACCATGTGGTTCTTTGGATAAAGCCATAACCATTCCGGATGAATGAGTTACGATCAAAATGGCGAAACTAACTAGAATTTGTGCCTAGATTTTCAAATGAATATATCTTACGAATTATGAACCTAGGTACTGTTTTTCTAAAACTGAAAGTTGTAGATAATTGATAGACTTAAACTTGAGCTTTTGAATGGGGTTCTAACTAGTTACGGATTGTGAGATATGATCAAAATGGTAAAGCAGGAAATTGTTTCCAAAACTCAAATTGTGTATTTAGTGGTAAATTGGTCATTTCACTTAGATTTTGTATACATTTGAGTGTTTGGTTGACAACATCAATAAACTAGGTTCATTAAGCTTGATTGAGGGGAAAACCTTCGTTTTTAGCTATTACGGATTTTGAGATACAAGTCCATTAAGTCGGCGTAAGTGCAAAATTGTATAGTGTCGAATTGCTTTAAACGGTTCAACGAGTATAACGGATTTTATATAATGGGCAAATAAGTGGTATAAGTGGGTTTATACTTGAAATGATTAGTTCAGGTCCTAAAGGGATGTTTGGATAAATCTAACTTGGTTAAATGGGTAGGAAATACCATACCATGTCACAATGATTCTTTTGTATCTTTTGCGTATTGTCATTGTGTAAGTTGTGGTTTACCGTACTAAGTTACCATTCTTTCTTGGTGATAATTAGGCATACTTAACGTTCCGACGCTCTTGGTTGAATTATGCGTTTATTGATCTAACTTCAGTACTTACTACTCCATTGCTTCTCGGTGAGTTCATAGCCCCACCTTTTCTCTTTTAATGGTTTTTCATAAACTATTTTCGGGATGAGAATACATGCTCATTTTACCAAGTAAACTCATTGATTTCTACTACATAAGCGTTACATGATTACTTTTACTTGCTCACTATATGACTTCTAAAACATATGCGATACATGGTTGTTTACTTATGAACTTGTTAAAGCTTGATTTGCTTACTACATGATTTGAGATCATTGAATACCTATATATGAAACCGTAAGTTTTGAACACATTATTTGTTTTAAAAAGGACACAAGTGTTTTCAATTGTATGCTATTCCAGATCATATTATTGCCTAAGTACCCTTTGCCATTAAGTCCCCTTTTTATCATGAACCGTTAAATACCGGCTGAGTAAACGCGAGTGTTGTGGATAGATCTATCGGGACTGACAATCCCCGTCTGGGCTATGGTTTCTAGATAACCATTGACGCACTTAACATTTGAATAATACGTAGGATGTTTGGCATCATCCCTTTTTCCTGTTTGGGGCAGACTTGATTTGATTATATTACGTGTTAAGGTTCGGTGTCATGAGCTTAGTGCAATAATACATGTTTTGGACTACTGAATTTGTTTCGTAGTCTACCATTACTTAAATCTTGTGGTCCACTACTGAACATTACTTGATTTATTGAATCACTACTTGAATTTCGGAAATAATACTTTGAAATGTTGTAACGCTACTTTTCTTACTGAGATATTACTTGATTTATTTCAATACTGCTTTTACTTAAACCTATGAATTCACCAACATTATTGTTGACGTTTTTGCATGTATTTTCTCAGGTTATTATATTGCTAGCTGAGCATTGGGAGCATTCGAGTCGCGCGGTATAAATATTTTTGAAGGCTTTATAATTTGAGTACCATTCGACAAACGTTTTAAAAATGTTTTCTATTGCATTTAAATGGGACCTATTGTAACTCTAATATTTTATAAAATTTATCGAATGTTTGACTTTTCAAAACGTCTCACTTAGAGTCGTTTTTTGAAACTTGTACTCTATGCTATGAAGTAGCACCCCAAGTGGTATTCTGCTGCGTTGTGATTTTTTTTGGGGGGGTGTTACAACTAGCACCATGAACTCTTACTTTCAGCTTCAACTAACGCATAGGCCAATGTGTAAATTCTATTGTTTGAATCAAGTCCAACAACTGCAAATAGTTGGCCTGGAAATGGCCCCTTTATGAAAACACCATCTAAGCCTAACATCTCTCTTCTGTAGGCCCTAAAACTCAGTTTTAATGCTCCCTAAAAAACATATATTCTCTGAAACACCCTAGTAGGCAAAGAAGGATCAGTATTCCTTTCAACTGCAATCTTGACAATGGTATTAGGTTTGTAGACTGTAACACAACAACATTGTCTCTAAGCATAAAATACTACAAAACATGATCTCCTCTATCTCTCTTTCAGCTTTAGCTTTAGCTCTGAAAGCTTTTCTCATAGATATCTGAAGCTCTAAGTCACGTTGGAGCTGGTCTTAAACTGCAGTAACTAGGATCTCTGGATTTTCTTACTTGATCAAATATCTTCTCAGACAAGAAATTCTAAGTTCAATGTTTGATTTTCCTAGATTGAAGGCATTTATGTGTATCTTTATTGATGAGGTATAGTCTCCCCCGGACCATCCGAAGGATAAATCTAGCTCAGATGCTTCTGCCAAACTAACACGGGCTAAACTAAACAAACGCTCCAGAGAAGCTGACTTGTCAAAGGACAAGTCAGGTCCGAAGCCACCGCCAGAATTTCGGAGAAGCTGGTGTGTCGAAGAACAAGTCAGGTCCAGAGTTATTAGGTCCGTCCTAGCGCAACGGTACCTAAGGACAATCCGACAAAGGTACAGTCCTTCTGAAGGACCACTGTCCTTGGAATGACACGTAGCTGACAGATCATACTAAGATAGAATCCCATGATTATGTCTTGTAGTTAATCCCAAATAGTATAAAGGGAGGGCTCATTTCCCTAAGACGGAAGACACAACACCTTTCCGGACCGTACTTTACAATCTCCACATTTATCTCACAATCATTCTACTTGCTCTCACGCTGGAGTTGGTCCCGGACTCACACCCCGGGGCGAGCTAATGGTGTTCTTTCTTATTTTCAGCTAGGAGACGAAGGACTATGCTCCGGAGGAACCAGGCTGAACTCAATCTTTATTAACGCTGAGGTCACTTTTATCAAGCTCAAGCAGCCCACGTAAATTTACCTCAACATTTGGCGCCATCCGTGGGACCCGGCATCCCAATCTACCCAAAATAAGGAGGCATGGTTTACTCGCAGCCAATGGAGGAGGAATTTCAAGGAGCGACGACAAGGGACGTAGGAACGAAAAGCCTTGGGGGGCCTACCGAACCAGTCCTACAAACGCAAAAAAAGCCCCTTCTCCTTCTCCGACCTTCATTAAGGAAAACATTGATGTATTAAGAACCATGATCAAAGAACATGACCAGCAAGCCAAGATGAAAGCCACACCAAGAAAACTTGCCTATGCCGATTCTGACAAGGAAGCTCCGGCCGGGTCATTGGCCAAGGGATTATCTGATCGATTTTCTCTTGAATCCTCCGGCACATCTGATACTCGAAGGAAAACTCGCTCTACCATCAAAAGTCAGAAGACTTCCTCCAAGAATAAAGAGCCGACGCACTTAAGAAGGTCAAGAAGGTTGGAAGACCGGAGCACAACCAGGGAAAAGGCAAGAAGAGAAAGGTCTAAGTCCAGGAAAAAGAGATCCGGACATCAAGAGACGAGTTCAGACTTCGAATATGAGGAAGGTTCGGATGACGCTTATGAAGACCTGAATTCACCCTACAAAAGACCTAAACCCACTCCTTTTACCCAAAGAATCACTAGTTTCACATATCATAAGAGGGCAAAACTTCCCCGAAACATCAGAGTATATGAAGGAAATAAAGATCCGGAGGACCATTTAGGTAACTTTTTGGCGGCTGCCGAACAAGAAGAATGGCTGATGCCTATTCAGTGCAAAATGTTCCGGCAAACCCTAGGAGGAGCGGCACGAAACTAGTTCGACGACCTGGCCCTAAGAGTGTAGACAGTTTTGAGGAGCTAAGTCAGAAGTTCTTGGAAGAGTTTTCACAATAAAAAAGATATGCTAAAGACCCCACAAAAATTCACAGCATCAAGAGGAGGCAGAATGAGGGCTTACAAGCTTTCATAGACCGGTTCAAGTCTGAAAGTTCTCACATAAAGGGAGTCCCTCCGGTCCTGCATATCTTCGCTTTTATGCATGGTCATGATCATCCGAAACTTGCCAAGAAGCTCAATGACAAAATACCCAAAACAGTGGACGAAATGTTTGCAAGGGTCCGAGCCTTCATTAGGGGAGAAGTGGTCGTTGGGTCAGCAGAAATGGTCCGTCCTTCTCAAGGGGACAAAGGATACGTTCATCCGACATGGACCGGAAGACCTAAAAGAGCCAGAAACAGGGGCGGCCCAAGGGAAGCACGAAGGAATATGAGGGTGTACACCCCTTATCCTAAAAAAGACATTTTCACCCTGCTTACCAAGATTCCGAAAGAAATCCTCGCCATAGAAAGCATAAGCTTCCCAGAACCACCGCCTTTGATCGGAACTCCCAAAAAGCAAATAAAACTAGTCGAAATGGGTCATTGAATCTAGTTATGCAGATAGTTTGTGAAATAATGGAATAATTTTGGCTTAAATCCTACTGATTATTTACAGTAATGAAAAGGTTAATATCTCAGGTCCCAGTGGCGAGTTGGATGGAATGCCAACTCTTTCGGATGGTCGAGATACGACCAAAACCGTGGAAACAAACTTAGTGTGTATCCAGAATTTGTAATGCAGATATTTAGGCTTGTAACTAATTTTATTTGACTTGGAGGCTACTGGGTTTTTACATGGGTGAAGGGTACAACATATGAGGACCATGTGTTTCTTTGGATAAAGCCATAACCATTCTGAATGAATGAGTTACGATCAAAATGGTGAAACTAACTAGAACTTGTGTCCATATTTTCAAACGAATATATCTTAAAAATTATGAACCTAGTTACTATTTTTCTAAAACTGAAAGTTGTAGATAATTGATAGACTTAAACGAGCTTTTGAATGGGGTTCTAACTAGTTACGGATTGTGAGATATGATCAAAATGGTGAAGCGGGAAATTGTTTCTTAATCTCGATTGTGTTCTTTGGGTAAATTGGTCATTCACTTAGTTATGTATTACCATTGCGTGTTTGGATGATAACATCAGTAAACCTAGATTCATTAGCTTGATTGAGGCGAAAATCCGTTGTTTAACTATTACGGATTTTAGATACAAGTCCATTAAGTCGGGCATAGTGAAGAATTGTATAGTGTCGCAATGCTTTAAATGGTTCAACGAGTATAACGGATTTTATATAACTGGCAAATAAGTGGTATAATTGGGTTTATACTTGAAAAGATTAGTTCAGGTCCTAAAGGGATGTTTGGATAAATCTCACTTGGTTAAATGGGTAGGAAATGCCATACCATGTCACGATGATTCTTTTGTATCTTTTGCGTATTGTCATTGTGTGAGTTGTGGTTTACCGTACTAAGTCACCATTCTTTCTAGGTGATAATTAGGCATACTTGACGTTCTGACGCTCTTGGTTGACTTCTACGTTTATCGATCTAACTTCATTACTTACTTCTCGATTGCTTCTCGATGAGTTCATAGCCCCACATTTTCTCTTTTAATGGTTTTTCATAGACTGTTTTTGGGGTGAGAATACATGCTCGTTTTACCAAGTAAACTCATTGATTTCTACTACATCAGCGTTACATGATTACTTTTACTAAAGTTTTTACTTGGGGCCTAAAAAAAAATAATATGACCTTCTATAACATATGCGATACATGGTTGTTTACTTATGAACTTATTAAAGCTTGATTTGCTTACTACATGATTTGAGATCTTTTAAATTACATATATGTAACCGTGAGGTTTTGAACAAATATTTGTTTAAAAAGGAACCACGTGTTTTTCAATTGTATGCTATTCCAGATCATATTATTGCTTAGGTACCCTTTGCTATTAAGTCCCCTTTTTATCATGAACCATTAAATACCGGCTGAGTAACGCGAGTGTTGTGGGATAGATCTATCGGGGAATGACATTCCACGTCTGGGCTTTGGTTTCTAGATAAACCATTGACGCACATAAATTTGATTAATACGCAGGATGTTTGGTTGCATCCCTTTTCATGTTTGGGGCAGACATTGATTTTCGAGTACTATTTTACTTAGTGTTAAGGTTCGGTGTCATGAGCTTAGTGCAAATATACATGTTTTGACATGAATTTGTTTCCGTAGTATACCATTACTTAATTTCTTTTGGTCCATCTACTGAACAATACTAGATTTATTGAATCACTTCCTTGAATTTTGGAAATAATACTTGAAAATGTTGTAACGCTACCATTTTCTTACTTGTGTATTACTTTGATTTATTCACATACTGCTTTTTTAACATTATGAATTCACCAACATTATTGTTGACGTTTTGCATGTATTTTCTTAGGTTATTATTTTGCTAGCTTGAGCATTTGGGGCATTTCGGAGTCGAGGGGGTATAAATATTTTTGAAGGCTTTATAATTTGAGTATCATTCGACAAACATTTAAAAAAAATGTTTTCTATTGCATTTAAATGGGACCTATTGTAACTCTAATATTTATAAAATTTATCAAATGGTTGACTTTCAAAAAACGTATTCACTTAGAGTCGTTTTTTGAAACCTTTTTCTCTATGATATGAAGTAGCACCCCAAGTGGTATCTGCTCGTGTTATTTTTTTAGGGGGGTGTTACAACTTGCACCATGAACTTCTTATTTCAGCTTTTCAACATAAGAATAGGCCAATGTGTAAGATTCTTCTTGTTGAATCAGTCCATCACTGCAATAGTTGGCTGGAAATGGACCCTTTATGAAAAACACCATTAGCCTAACATCTCCTACTTCTGTAGGCCATTAAAAACCAGTTTTAATGCTCCCTAAAAAAACATATATTCTCTGAAAAACCTAGTAGGCAATGAAGATCAGTATTCCTTTCGACTGCAATCTTGACATTGGTATTAGGTTTGTAGACTGTACCAAACAACAATTGTCTCTAAGCATAAATACTAAACAATATGATCTCCTCGATCTCTCATTAAGCTTTAGCTTTTAGCTCTGAAAGCTTTTCTGTATAGATATCTGTAAGCTCTAAGTCCGTTGGAGCTGGTCTTAATCTGCAGTAACTAGATCTCTGGATTTTATACGTGATCAAATTTCTTCTCAGAAAGACATTCTCAAGTTCAATGTTTGGATTTTCCTAGATGAAGCATTTCTATGTGTATCTTTATTGATGAGGTATAGTCTCCCCCGGACCATCCGAAGGATAAATCTAGCTCAGATGCTTCTGCCAAACTAACACGGGCTAAACTAAACAAACGCTCCAGAGAAGCTGACTTGTCAAAGGACAAGTCAGGTCCGAAGCCACCGCCAGAATTTCAGAGAAGCTGGTGTGTCGAAGAACAAGTCAGGTCCAGAGTTATTAGGTCCGTCCTAGCGCAACGGTACCTAAGGACAATCCGACAAAGGTACAGTCCTTCTGAAGGACCACTGTCCTTGGAATGACACGTAGCTGACAGATCATACTAAGATAGAATCCCATGATTATGTCTTGTAGTTAATCCCAAATAGTATAAAGGGAGGGCTCATTTCCCTAAGACGGAAGACACAACACCTTTCCGGACCGTACTTTACAATCTCCACATTTATCTCACAATCATTCTACTTGCTCTCATGCTGGAGTCAGGTCCCGGGGCGAGCTAATGGTGTTCTTTCTTATTTTCAGCTAGGAGACGAAGGACTATGCTCCGGAGGAACCAGGCTGAACTCAATCTTTATTAACGCTGAGGTCACTTTTATCAAGCTCAAGCAGCCCACGTAAATTTACCTCAACATTTGGCGCCATCCGTGGGACCCGGCATCCCAATCTACCCAAAATAAGGAGGCATGGTTTACTCGCAGCCAATGGAGGAGGAATTTCAAGGAGCGACGACAAGGGACGTAGGAACAAAAAGCCTTGGGGGGCCAACCGAACTAGTCCTACAAACGCAAAAAAAAGCCCCTTCTCCTTCTCCGACCTTCATTAAGGAAAACATTGATGTATTAAGAACCATGATCAAAGAACATGACCAGCAAGCCAAGATGAAAGCCACACCAAGAAAACTTGCCTATGCCGATTCTGACAAGGAAGCTTCGGCCGGGTCACTGGCCAAGGGATTATCTGATCGATTTTCTCTTGAATCCTCCGGCACATCTGATACTCGAAGGAAAACTCGCTATACATCAAAAAGTCAGAGAATTCCTCAAGAATAAGGCCGACGTACTTATAGACAGTCAGAAGGTTGGAAGACCGGAGCAAACCAGGGATAAGGCAAGAGAGAAAGGTCCTGATGTCCAGTAAAAGAGATCCGGACACTCAAGGACGAGTTCAGACTTAGAATATGAGGAAGGTTTCGGATGACGCTTATGGAAGACCTGAATTTCCACCTACAAAGACCTAAACCCACTCCTTTTTACCCAAAGAAAAAAATCAATAGTTTCACATATCATAAGAGGGCAAACTTCCCCGAAACATCAGAGTATATGAAGGAAATAAAGATCCGGAGGACCATTTAGGTAACTTTTTGGCGGCTGCCGAACAAGAAGAATGGCTGATGCCTATTCAGTGCAAAATGTTCCGGCAAACCCTAGGAGGAGCGGCACGAAACTAGTTCGACGACCTGGCCCTAAGAGTGTAGACAGTTTCGAGGAGCTAAGTCAGAAGTTCTTGGAAGAGTTTTCACAATAAAAAAGATATGCTAAAGACCCCACAAAAATTCACAGCATCAAGAGGAGGCAGAATGAGGGCTTACAAGCTTTCATAGACCGGTTCAAGTCTGAAAGTTCTCACATAAAGGGAGTCCCTCCGGTCCTGCATATCTTCGCTTTTATGCATGGTCATGATCATCCGAAACTTGCCAAGAAGCTCAATGAGGTCAAGACTCAGAAGATGCAGGATTTCGATGATAGGTTTTTCAGGGGAAACATATCATCCCCTAGGAGTAATAGATCTTCGAGTAACTTTGGGAAAGGAAGGAAGAAGCAAGACGGTGCTAATGGAGTTTGCAATACAACATTATAATAGGAAGGACCAGAATGAGAAGCCTCGGAGCAGTGGGTTCTACCATCCACTCTATGATCAAATTCCCCACTAACCAAGGAGTCGTAACAATGGAAACCAGTAGAGAGGCTCTACAAGAATGAAAACACCTAGAAAGGGTACAAGGATCATGGAAGGAGGTACAGTGGCGTCAGCATGAAGAGCAAATGCCAGAATAAGGGAACAAGTAATCCTAAGAACAAAAAGTAACTCTGGAATAGGGCCTACTTCAGATCCGATGTCACTTGAAAAAACATGGGGCTGAGAGAATGCAAAAGAAGCATTCACCATCAGCCATGAACATCCGGACCAGTATGTGACGATGGGAACCACTTTGACAACCAACTGCAAGCAGTTATTGGCGGATGTTCTACGGGAAAACAGGGAAGTATTCGCATGGACCGGATCAGAAAGAACCACTGTTCCACGATTCGTCATGGAGCATCAACTAAAGATATACCCCTTTGCCAAACCTGTGGTTCATAAGAGATGACCTATGGCATCAGAAGGAAGACTGTCATTGAAAGAAAAAGTGTTCCATTGGCTAAAGGAAGGACTAATTATAAAGGTTCAATATCCCGAATGGATTGCCAACACAATACCAATTAAACTAGCTAGCAGAACTTGGAAGGTGCAAATAGATTACTCTAGCCTTAACAAAGTCTGTGCCAAGGACATGTATCCCTTACCGGAGGTTGGTGAAGAGCTAGCATCTTTAATGGGATACCCGTACAAGTGTTTCCTAAGACTTCCGAAGGAATACAGCCAAATAAGAATGGCATAGGATGATGAAGAAAAAACCGGCTTTCATACGGAGGAAGGAGTATATTGTTTCACCCATATGCTGAAAGAGTTAAAAAAACTCCGCTGCTACACTTCAGAGGATGATGGAAAAGGTCTTAGCCGATCAAAGAGGACGAAACATGGAAACATACTTGGAAGAAATAGTAATAAAAAGCAAAAGTGAGATGGATCTGGTTTAAGATGTCAAAGAAACACTAAGAAAGCTGAAAAGAGTAAACATCAAAATCGATCCGACCATATCCTCGTTCGGAGTAAAGGAAGGAAGGTTTCTCGGCGATATGGTGGCAGAAGAAGAACTAAGGGCAGATCCAGGAAGAATACACGCAATCATCCTAAGCCCACCCCAAGAAGTCCAAACCAAATACGAAGCTTATTCCTGTAACTAACAGCCATTACCAAGTTCATCCCGAAGCTTGCGGAGCTAAAGCACCCCATACGTGAGGCCCGAACAAGGATGGAGAAAGCAAAAGAATCTGGCTGGACGAATGAGGCTGAAGAAGCTCTCCGAAGGATCAAAAGGAAACTAAGCAAGTTGCAAACATTGGCCATCCCAAAAGAAGGAGAAGATCTAATGCTATGTCTACGGCAAAGAAAAGAGACAATAAGTTATGTGTTACTGGTAGAAAGGGAAGGAATCCAGATACATGTTTCCTATGTATGCCGACCGCTACAAGGAATGGAAATATGTTACACCCCAACAGAAAAAAGGGTGCAAGCACTAATTTACACAGCAAGATCCCTGAGAACAGTCTTTAGAAAGCATAAGGTTAAAGTGGTAACCGATGGATCCATGGAAGAAACACTAAAGCTTGCCGAAAGAGAAGGACGATTGGGAAAATGGGCTACCGATATACGTACACATGACATCTCATATGTCCAAAGAAAGGAGGCTGAAGGACCGGTAGCGAAGAAGTTCTTTGGCCAAGGGGAGCAAGTAGAAGAGACACAAGATGCAAACGAAGGGGAGATATTCGACCTAAGTAAGGGACTTCAAGAAAATTTAACCCTAACAACAAGGGCCTAGAGGTTGTATTTAGGTAGAGAAACGATTAAAGAAGGTTCGGGTGTAGGAGTTATCCTGGTCAGTCCCGAAGAAAAGATGTATTCATATGCCATCTGATTGAAGTTTACAGCATCCAACTATGCCATGGATTGTGAAACACTATTGGCAGGACTAGTTGCCTCTGCTAATCAAGGTATGAAGGACTTACATGTCTTCATTGATTCATTAACATTGGTTGCTCAGGTAGAAGGAAACCATACACCGGCAACAGAACAAGAAAGAATGTACAAAGAGGAAATTATGGATGCAACGATCCTATTCCACAGGTTCTGAATCACACATCTCCCAAAAATCTTAAACCTAAAAGCAGAAGTGTTAACAAGGCTGGAAACTATAAAGCTAGAATTCCTCAACCAAGAAGTATCGGTAGGTATCAAAACAAGACCATCGATAGAAGAGACAAGAAGCAGCAAGAAAGGCAAAGCAACAAGCAAAGCACCAGGGGCAAAACCAAACTGCAACCACGAAGCTAGTGGGAGTAACTAAATGGACTTGTAATCGTAACATATGTCTAAAAGCACTATGTAACCCATCTGAGGTAGCCATTTTTAAAGTGTTAGCTCACCTCGGAGGGCCCTTCTACTTTTATATTTAAGTATTTGATTTTTACTTTAGCATGATAAAGTCAAATTTCTGTTGGATAAGTAACAATGATGCAAGCACGAAGCATGGTAAGCTCCGGATGGCTCGCTACCTTCGGATATTAGTAAAAGAACACACTTACCCCATACACACGAAATGCATATGGGAAGGCAAAGTTAAAATACGAAAACTTTAGTGTAAGGCCTAAGGAGGAGACACAGTGATCCCCTCCTTCTGGGTGAATAACTCCGATGAACAACAACGTCGTGGAGAGAACATATAACAACTAGGAAGGAAGGAAACACAAGCAACTTGTAATGTGTACGAACATAGCTAATAAACATTTGCTCCGGTATATGGGGTGATCTGGATGTGATCGTCCAGATCATACAAAAAACATATAGCAGGAGCAAACATAAGGCATTTTGTTGCATAAACCAATGCTAAAGTGCTAGATACGAATGTTTAAACGTTACAAACAAGCTATGAGAAACAAACCAGCATACCAAAGAGCGGATTACATTAAAAGGAAAATTATATTACAAGGTACCTATTACAAGCCGAATGAAGGCGGCAATACAATCTTCCAAACGTAGTCGTTGGTTACATAAAGAAAGTAAAACAATACTTAACGAGCGAGTAACCAGGAAAGTTCAAGGGCTAGGCATGATGGCATGATGTCTGCTTCAGAAAGCAATATTTAGCCCATTGAACCTACGGATGCTTGACCAGCTATACTACAGGTCCAAGGGGGGAAGCCATTCGGCTTAGGGCGGGTGGCATGACTCAAGATCTGTTGGATGGACAACAACACATATACAGTTAGTTTGCCCCAAGCTCGGAGCAACAAGTGTTCTCCGACATACCACGCGCCCCTCCCCTAACAGAAAATAGACTTACAAAAAAAGAGAAAAACAAAGGAAGGAAAAAGGAAAAAGCTAGAAACCTAAACCCCAAAAGGGGGAACAACAACCTCTTCAACAATAGAAGAAGGGACAGAACCATCACCTTTCCCACCAACAGAAAGGGCCACCACAACATCAGTAGGGACAAAGGAAATACGCTCCGACTCTACCGCCGTCGCTTCAACGACATCATCCAAAACATGAGAAACCCCCTACACAAAGACACCTCCAGACTTAGAAGGGGCAGCACCATCAGCCATCTCAAGATCCGACCCGTCAACCACAACATTCACCTGCTCCTCATTTTGCTCTGAAGCAACGTCAAAGGAGACATGATCAACATTAGTAGACAACTCTAAGGATTTGGAAACGGGTGTCACGGTCGACTCCTTTGCAATAGGAGGAGAAACACGAGTATCCCTTGGAATGAGGACATTGGTCAGGCGAACCAATTTCTCAGGTTTAAGTTGAAGGATAACCGATAGAGGTTCAGCAGCATACTCAGAAATCTTGTTAAGAAAAGCATAATAAGTTTGAGCAACAAGGGGGAAGCTTCAGCAAGCCTTTCCTGAGCACCAGGCATGAAATTAACCATCTTTTTTAACACATCAGCAAACTCATCTTTATTCTGATGCATACTAACCCCACGCTCAAATCCAGCACTGGCAGCCAAAGACAAGAGTTCACCTTGAACTCTACTAAACTCATCAGAAGCAAGAAACTTCTAGACCAAACCCTGGAATTGGCCCCGGAAGAAGGAAGAAAATTTTAGAGGAGCATCCTTCAGCCGCAGAATCTCCTCATCCCTTTCAGCTTCAAGAATAGTAGCTTGATTAAGAGCGGCAGAAAGACGAGCCACCTCAGAATGCAAATTATCCAGAATTTTACTAAGGGAATTAATCTTCTTCTTCCTCTCCTTTCCCTTGGCCTTGGACTTGGCAAAAGAAGCATCGGAGGTAGCAAGCTTATCATTAAGTCCAGAAACCTACTTCTTCAAGGTAGACACTTGAAGTTCCAACCCAGTCAAGCCAACAACCTTCTCCTAATAACCCTTCAGCCTGGAATCTGTTGATAACACATACTCATGATGAGATTGATTCAGCCCACGATAGCGAGCAAGAAGCTCACCACCATGTGACATCATCATGCAGTGCAACACACTCATCTTTGCAGTTAATTGATCATCGGATAAACCCTCAACTCGAACCATCTCTCTTGGTGTGGGAAAGTGATCAACGATAGTCTTGCAAATAGCAGGATCCTTAAAAACCTCCTTCGTTAGAACTCCGAAAGTAGGTCGGTAGGGAGCATCCCTGTATCTTATCCTTTTGATCAGATTCAGCCTGATATGTCTTTGTCCGAGGAACCTGAATCCATTCTGGATCGGCAAGAGAGAGTCATGAGAAACAAAGTTATTCCTTTTGTGAAGATTCTTTGGAAGAATCACCCAGAGCGTGAGGCTACCTGGGAGACCGAAGAGTCTATGCGAGCTAGTTATCCTCATTTCTTTGTCTAGTTCGGTATGTTTTCGTTTCGTTCTCATTTCGTTTTCATTCCGGTTCATTTCAATTTTCGAGGACGAAAATTTTTTTTTAGAGGGGAAGAAGTTGTAAAACCTAAAAATCTCAACAAGTGTAAAATTACCAAAATACCCCTAATGCAAGAAAAGTACATAAAAGCATGCATAAATTTCATTTTAATTCTAGAAATTATAAAAAATACAACATATGACAATTATGAAATTTATGTAAGATTAAAATACCTTATATTGTGTAAGAAAAATAATTAATATTTATGCATATATACTTTAGCCGAAATTACTAGTATTTATTTAATTATACTTTACAAATTAAATAAAATAAAATTAGGATAATTACAAAATAAATTGGGCAAGATTAAAAATCTGATTTAGTCATTTTGAAGGCCCATAAATTCGGCCAAATACCTATTATATTATCTTTATTTCATTTTAATTTGTTAAATCCAAATACAAAACACACCGAAAACCCTAAAAATCAAAGGTGGCGGCACAAAAAATTTTCAAGGGCTAGGACTATTTTTCTAAAGTGTTTTGGAGATCAAGGAAGGTGGGAAAAATAGTGGGAAGATTGTGGATTGCTTGGTTCGATCGTGGTAATTGTTTTGGGTTCGAAATACATAACCGAGTATCATAAATTCATCAAATCATCAAGGATCATCAAGGGTATTTTTGTATCTCATTTTTCATCATTATAATTCATAATATAAGTAGGAAAAATATCCATGCATGTTATATTGATCATATGAATTAAAACATATTAGAAACCCTAATTTCGAAATGAATATGAAATCGGCACAAATAATATTTGTACACTTGATTTTATATTTTTCTAAGGTAGTATATATCATATGTAACTCAGATAAATTGTTGGAAAAATTTAGGAGAGATTCGAAAATTTATTTGGGGATTATTTTGTTTGCCAATTTGCGAATAAAGGGGGAAAAGAAAGAAAAAAAAGGTTTAAACAAATTAGGGTTAGGTTTTGCTAATTTTTCCAGGTCCATTTAATGCTAATGATTAGGTAATAATTATGTTTGTGGTTGGGAAAAAACAAATTAGTTTTTTGTGGATTTATTTGTTAGCCGATTTGGATTTTAAAGTATAAGGGGGTGATTTGTAATTTTTGAAACTATGAGGTCTGTTTTAAACATGTTATTATACTTATATATTCTGTATAAAAATAATTGGGGGGTATAAAATGTAATTTTATATTATTGGATTTAAAATGTTAATATCATATATTTAAGTAATTAGAAATAATTAATTAAAAAGAGGGACTGAAATTGTAAATTCAGAAAAGTATAAAGGTTGGTTAGTATTTAATGTATTAAAGTATGATTTAGTCATATTTGAATCATAATGGCCTTGTTTTGTAATTATGGATAATTAAAGATAATGTTTAATTAATTAAATAAACAAAAAGGGCTAAATATGTAAACTTGTGTAAATTAAGGGTTTGACATTGTAAATACGGAAAATGAAGGTATTAATTCTGAATAAAATGTTGAAACTTGATATTTTACCCCTTTAACCTTGAAAATTGTTGATTTTGCATAATTAAACCCAAAATATGAAAGTTTCATATTTTTACCCCTAACATGTAAGGTTGGCATATTAAGTCCCTAAGCTATTCAAAATACTTAATAGAATCTCAAATGATGAATATTACTAATTTTGGAAAGTTACTAATTTTGGAAAGTTACTAAAAATAGAAAGTTACTAAAAATGGAAAGTTACTAAAAATGGAAAGTTACTAAAAATGGAAAGTTACTAAAAATGGGAAGTATAACTTAAATGAATGGTTTGTAATTTGAATTCATCATTTCTTAGGTTCGGTCAAGAGGGAGTGATTTTGATATTCCTGTGGTGTTTTCTTGATTATTGCTTTGCTTCGAATACAGGTACAGATATTCCTTTGAACCTTATCGTTAAGGTTTTCTCATGACAAATTCCCAACTCTGCTTGGCTATCTTTCATTCTTATGTGATTGCTACACTTTTGCTCCTGAGCCTTTTATTTTGGTTCCCTTATATGATCTGTCATTATGTTCCATTTGAACCCTGCTATGCTACCTTTGATATTTGAACCTTTGGCATTGAACCTTTGCTATGATTCCTTTGAAATGAACTTTGATATGACTTTGCTTAGGAACCCTCCAGTTTGAGAACAAGCCACTATTTTTGTTTCCTAGCCATGAAGGTAACATGGCCTGTCATTGATGCAAACCTTTGGCATGTCTCATGTTGAATGAGTATTTCTCACACACTCCCCCCATTTTGATATTAAGTGTGCAACTATGAAGAGTTATTAATTATGTTTAAGATGCGTAATGGATGCATCCTAGATTTGTTTGGTATTCTGATGGATTATGACATTATGATATATGGATATTTGGTTGACTGATGTTTGGTGCATTCCACGGCTTCACAACAATTTTGGAGCTCGCGACTCCATGGTTTACTAAGATATTATTTGTTAGGGCTTGTAATTGGCTTGATTTAACTTTCTGATTCATCTTACCTACGCTTATGATTGAACTTTTGATTTGTCTTACCTTAACATTTGTATTTTCTTTGATCATGTCTTGGTGATATCCTGTTGTACCTTGTATCTATCCTTTGATTTCAGTTATCTTTTGTATTCATTCGATTATATATATCTGTTTCACATGGGCTTTGTATAGCTCAGCCGCACTTTCTTTCCTGCGGCAGTATCTAAGCTCTAGAGCTGCGGTTGAGCTTTCCAGGCAATGAGTGCTGAGTTGGACCTTACCCTAGAGATCTTAGTTTTGATATATGAATTGTTTCTTTTCAAGACATTCGTTATTTCAGTTATTTCGGTTGGATATGTCTGTCCTTAAGAACTTATGTACCTTAAGTCATGTTGACTTATTTTCCTTTGGTTATTTATTTGAGACTTCCGCTGTTTATGCTTGTGTTATGATTATGTATGCTTTTGATGTCACACCATATTTGTAATACTTCTACCCTTTTGGGTCGGGGCGTTACACTTATTCTTAATTTTGTATCTCAAGATTTTATTTAAGTCATATACCCGAAGGCTCTTTAAGACTTTATTTCAATACTTATTAATTCTAAAAAAAGAGGGTAAAGGTTAAGACACAATAATTAGTTCCTAACCCTTTTCAAAAGAACAAATGTCATCAAAATGAAGTCCACATCGAGGCGACCAAAATTTGGCTTTTATTAGGTTACTTAAGCATGGCACCATTCATGTCATATACCCTTAGGTTCTTTAAGACATAAATGGAACAATCTCATTTGCACCATATACTCTAAGGCTCTTTAAGGTACAAACAAGATAAAAAATTAAACAACGTTATCCATTCCATATACCCTTAGGCTCTTTAAGGAATGAATAAGGCTATAATTTCACTTATTAAATTCTATTTACCCCATATACCCTAAGGCTCTTTAAGGGACAAGCAAAATATTTATTCATGTGATACATATAGTATGCCAAATTAAGTATTCATGATGTATACTTATCTTAATCACAAAGGAACCAAAGAAAACTTCTATGAATTAATTATTAACCAAAAAACCGCACAACTCTATTTATTAAACAATAATATATAAAGGTGAAACAAGCTAATGGGAGAAAAAGCCACAATTAACACTAAAGGTGTTTTTCTCTCACTAGAACTCACTTTCTCTCTCTACAAAGTAGGCCAACCCCTAGACCATTGATTGTGTTATGATATCCGATATCCTACAATTGGTATTAGAGCACATGGGATGATTAGCTAGATTGTGTGTGCGTTTTCTTGGTTAGTTTAGATCAAAAGTTTGGTTTTTGAAGGTTTATGGTATTATTCTTGACACTCTTTGATTCTCACATTTGTGATGTTAAATTTAGTGTTTTTATAGTTGTTATAGCCTTCTAGGATCAAGTTGTGCAAAAGAAACCAAGCAAAAACGTTCAAAAGGGTGATTTTTAGGTGTTTTTCAGGTAAAAAGTTTCGTATTTTCTTGACTAGCGTTTTGTCTCTCTTGGCATATTTCTTGGTTTGCGTGTTGCCTCTTGCGTTTTGTCATGAAAAGGACACAAAAGAAACCTGGCGTTTTGTCATTTTTTGTGGAAGGAACAAAAGTACTGCATTTTTGTCTTATTAGGGACTTTGCGTTTGGTCACTGCGTTTTGTCTCAAGATTCTGCGTTTTGGTCACTGCGTTATGTCTCAATATACTGCGTTTTTGCTTCCTTGCGTTTTTGGTTATCAAGGTTGCGTTTTGGGTTCTTTCTGCGTTTGAGGACAAATTAGACCTTCTTCATTTGCTTAGACGAGACTCTGCCCATTTCGAAACTTAATTGCGTTTTGTCTCAAGATTGGATTGCGTTTTGTCTCAAGACTTGATTGCGTTTTGTCTCAAGACTTCCTGCGTTTTGTCTACTTTTGAAGACCCTCACTGTGTTTTGGTAGACAGAAACTCTGGCAAAAAATTTCTTCATTACGTTAACTCATTTCAACCAAACCAAATCACAATTAAACAACATATCACCTAATCCAACAAACAATCATCACTTTTAACATACAATCACTAAGCATTGTTCGATCAAATTAATCATTTCACAATCAATTAAAATGGCTAATCTTTCGGAAGACATCCAATGTGCCGGTTCCGATACCCGACCACCTATGCTTGATAGGACTGACTTTGCATCATGGCAAAAACGTATTCGACTGTATTGTCGGGGTAAAGAGAATGGGGTGAACATTCTGAAGTCAATTGATGAAGGACCATTTCAAATGGGGATTTTTTGGGAAACACTTGCTGAAGGAACTGAAGGTGCCTTGGGTCCAGAACGACCTCGAGTCTATTCTGACTTGTCACCTGAAGATAAGGATAGGTACAATGCCGACATTCGGGCCACAAACATGCTACTTCAAGGGTTGCCAAAAGATATCTACTCTCTTATCAATCATTACACTGATGCAAATGACATATGAGACAATGCGAAGATGCTCCTGGAAGGTTCGGAATTAACAAAAGAAGACCGTGAATCACAACTGTATTATGACTTCGAACACTTTTGTTAGCACAAAGGAGAGACCATTCATGATTACTATGTCCGGTTTGCCAAACTTATCAACTACATGCGTAACATCAAGATGACCATGTCCAGAATGTAGTTGAATTCTAAGTTTGTTAACAACATGTTGCCGGAATGGGGTAGATTTGTAACAGCAGTGAAACTCAACAGAGGCTTGAGGGACTCCAACTATGATCAACTTAATCATATCTAAAGCAGTACGAGGCCGCATGCCAAAGAGAAAAAAATGATGGGTTAGACCGATTCAACACAACACTCACTTGATCCTCTCCTGCCTAGAGATGTCCGAATGTGTAACCTGATCAGCAGTACAATTTACATCTAAAACAAATCCATCATCCACATATGTTCCACCACAACTTCGCTGTACAACAAACTCCTCAACTTGATTAGGGACTCTCTCCAACGGACAACTTAATTGAGAATTTAACCAACACACTTGCCCTTCTCACCCAACCATACAAAACATACCTTCCTCAAATAAACAATCAACTCAAAACTTCATCAAATCCTAGAAACCAAGCCACAGTTCAAGATGGCAGGGTTGTGGTTCATAATGTTCAGGGTCGTCAGAATAGAGGACAGGGTAACAATGCACAGGGTGCAGGTACGGTTTGTGTTATGGGTGAGCCTGAAACAGAGTTCGGGAAATGTGCTAATCCAGGTCAATCAAGGCAGGTTAATGCTACAACATAACGGTAAATAAACCATATATCAAGGAACTACACTCAGCCCAAGATAACCGACAAGAACTCCGAATACTCAAAGACAAGATATACTGATGCAGAAGTCAGGAGAATCGTATCCCACATAACTCACAAGTATGGTACGTATTGTGGTTGTGGGAGGATGGTTTGCAATACATGGAGAATCGTTAAAGAGTACGGAATGAAACTTGATTTGTGTTTCCATTCCAACTTTACAGAAAAACAAACTCCATATCTGTATTCATTGCAAACACACATCTTTGGCATGTGCCAAGAAGACATTGTTGTTGCAAACTTTGCCAAGTTTTTTGTATGGGCTTCATCAATGGTTTGATTTTTTGCATTTTACGGATTAGAGATAATCGGAACTCTCGGAGGACAATTATAACCGTAATGAGCACCTTTCCCACAAGACTTACAAGTGCATTGTCGACAAAAGATTCCATCTAATGAATCACCGCACTCGTGACAACAATGGTCAATGTGTGGAGGACTTGGTGAAGAGTTTTCACCGGGGTCCTGATTGATAACGATTGGCTCTCGAGGAGCATTAACAACGTTGGTATTGTCGTCGGATGACTCGGAAGTGTCTTGGAAGTCTTTGAAAAATTCATTTTCCACACAGTTTGTAAGCAAACCTTCCATAAATTCCTTCCGTAAAAGAGCACATCCTTGACAATACGGACCATCAACCGGGGTTCCACACCTTGCACACCTTACACAATTTCGAGGGGGTTTAGGAACAAGAATCTTGTCTTCAGGACTCCCTTTCGAACAACCACAGTTTGAAGTGTACAAACTTCCACAAGACGAGCATTCTTTAATCGCGTAAATCGTATCAAACGATAATCTAATGACGTCATAAAACGATTTAAACATGAAGAATTATGACAGAAAAGAATTATTGATAACAAAGAAAAAGAAGATTATTTTTTAAGGTTTTCCATAATTCCCAATTTATTTTAACGACAAAATGAATACATAAAACTTAAACCTGATAAAATCTCACTTACTTCAACGGTAGCTCTCAAAAGATAAACGCACAGTGAGCGGAGATTATGAATAGCGCGATAGCTAATTTCTCTTTCGTGGGTCGTAGTTCTAGTAACAACCCTCTTAACCCACTTTATAGTTGTTTAAGTTTTCAAGGTGACCGTACTTCGTAAGAGACACCAAAAGCAAGTTTTTAAAATCTTTTGTTCGAAATTGGAGAACCAACAAGTATTGCACACGAACATATATGATAATACCTCAGTTGAGAATATTATATTTTGGTATTTTACCAATTTGTGAATTTTTTTTTTTTTTTATGGACAATGTTTTTATATTTTTGGTTTTTTTTGTTTTTATCTGATAATTATACTAAAAGAAATGAAAAATATTTTTGTACTTTTTTATATTTTTATAATAAAAGAAAATATTCACAGTTTAAAACACAATTGATCAACGTAACGATAAACGGTTGCACAGCCTCCCCGGCAACGGCGCCAAAAATTGATCCGCTCTGACTACACCTTAAAATATATATAATATAATAAAATATCAAATATATAGTAAGAATAGTCTAAAAGCAGAATCAATGATACCGAGAAGTAGTATAGAGCTTTCCCGGGTCGTAAATCCCCAACGAGGCTGGAATGGTAAATCGATACGATCGAAGATTTGAGTTTGAAGGAAGGAATGAGTTTGGGAAGTTGAAAAAGTCAAATTAAACAATAACGAACTAAAACGTTTAAGAAAACCCTAAAAATTATGAAATTAAACTAGAAAACGAAGGCCCGAATCCCGAACAAAAGGGGGAAAACCTAAAATCTTTAAAAATAAGCCTACGAAGAAATTTTCGCTTCTAAACTACTCTATGGACCAAATAACGAAGAATGAAAAAGACTAGACCGAAAACGGAGTTCGTTTGACCCAAAAACGAGTCAAAACAAAATCCCGTACCCGGACCCGTTCTTTAAACGATGAAAAGTTATAAAAATGACCCTACGAAAAATTTTATATTTTTCCTACAAACTAGATGACAAAAGAAAATTTTCTAAAAAAGCAAAATATTTTTTTGATAATTTTTGTATTTTTTATGAATTAAATAAACTTTTAACTAAATTAAATTATAAAAAATATTAAACGATTACTAAAAATTCTGAAAAATTTATACAAAATACTAGACTCTATAAGACACCTACGAAAAATAAAAAAACACTAGGTTGCTTAACAAATAAGCCCGAAAATAAGCTATACAGCTTATTAGCTCATTTGGGCAAAATGTACATAAATACCATGCACCTTGGGTCTATAACGAAAAAGACCCAAGGGCGCAGTGGTAAGTATGTTGGTAAAAGGGGGTTTGTATCGAGAGGTCCCGGGTTCGAGTCTTGCTCACCCGGGCCTCTTGTCTTTCCCCCTTTTTTTATTTTTCGAAAAGTCCAGGGTAGGAAGTGTACAAAAGTAAAGTGAAAGGTAGGCGGGCAAAATATAACAATTTTACACTATAATAGAAACGGGTAACCCTACACTATGAAGAAAAAACAAAATAGACCCTACGCTTAAGGCTTATTTTTGGCTTATTAAAATTTGAGAATCAGCAAAGACTTAAAACTACAAACTTATTAAGGAGCTTATACTAAGCAGCATTAACAAAGACACTTTCTACTTTTGTCTACTTAATAAGCTAGAAAATAAGCCTATTTTTGACAGAAACTAAAAATAAGGCTTAAAACTAAAATGTTGCTAAGTTACTTAGGCAAATAAGCCAGGAAAAGGAAAAATAAGCAAAAGGGCTAAACTAATCTAAATAAGCTATGGAAAACTAAAATCTGAAACTAAATAAGCTTAAAAGGTGCTTGATATGAACAAACTACACTAGGCTTAGAATAACTAAAAGGCTACTATTGTTGGCACTCAAATAAGCAATGCAAAGGGCAAATAAGCACAACAACTAAACATACTATCAAAATAAGCTGCTAGGAGGACAAGTGAGCTTATGAAAGTAGCTGAATAAGCCCAAGGGTGGCTTAATTCCCACAACAGTACTAACTAAGGGGTTAGTACTGTTGGGGTGAATGTGGCTTAAAAAAAAAGCTTAATAAGCTAAGAACAAAGGCAATAAGCTATCCAAGGGTTATTAACACACCTAATAATCAACTAAGGACAAAATCTATCATCTAAAAAGCTCCTAATAAGCTAAAAAGGAAATAAGCAGTTTCTACACTAAGCCTAAGTAAAAAATAGCCAAAGGGCTATTATTAGCTTAAGAATAAGCTATCAAAATAGCCTTTTAAGGACAGAAACTGAAGACACTTATCTAAGAGCTTATGGGCTTTTAAGAAAAGTCAAAAGCTTGGGATTGAATGCACTAGAAAACTAGAAAAGAGGGCTTAAAAGTTCCCCCTTTGCACCAGGGGAAATTTAAGGCTAAAGCAAAGAGTGCTTAATTTGACAGCTTCAAATAAGCTCAAATTTAAAAACTTGGTAAAAACAGATAAAGAACAGCTTAAAGTGAGCTGTTGTCCCCAAAAAAAAACCTTCTAGCTACTAAAAATAAGAAAAACATGCAGAAATTGAAAGATGAAAAATAGGTCTATTTTGCTTAAAAATTTACACTTAAAACCTTCTTTGACATTTTGGACTTAAAAATCAAGTGGCTGAAAACTTTGTTTTAATCTTGTTTAAAACACACAAATGCACTCTTTTTAACGATACTAAACATCAATATACAATGGCTTAATCTAAATAAGCCATTGGTATTACCTTTTTAGAAACCTACAGTTATGAAAATAACTAAAAGGAATTTGAAAAACATTTTTTTGAAACTTAAAGACTTTTAAAAACATACCTTAGATGAGCTTAAATACATAAGCACATCTACCACTATAACCTTGAAACCCATGACATCACTAATTTTGACCTATTTTGGGTTTAACCCAAACACCCTTTAAAAAGAGATTTTGACATTTTGAACTACAAAATAAACTGTATTAATGAAAAAATTTTGACAACCAGAGATTGAATAAGCTAAACACACAAAGAGGCAAGTATGTCAGGACAAACAAGCATTAATAAGCTTAAGGAAGCAACACAAGCAGTTGAAGATATTAAGGACAATTTTGCATAAAATTTAAATTTCCATTGAAAGAGTAAAAGATTACAAAGCTTAGAGTGGAATAAAAGACATGTTAAACGATAATAAGACAAAGTAAAATTTAATAACAACAACTTACAAAAAAAAAAAAAACTCTTTCAATGTGTATTCCTTCCTCTTTATAGCTGCCAAAATGTGTTTTGTTTTGCTTTCATTGTTTTGATGTCGTGAGAGTTCACAGCTATCAAACTTGGCCCTCTCCCCTTTTTGCTTGTAACCCAAACCTTGATCCGAGCCCTTTATTTGTGTGGATGCCCACGGATTGCCACAGGGCAATGTTTCATGGTGATGGGTAAAAGTAGGGAGATTAGGGAGACGGGAAGATCCTTGAGTAAATGGTGTGCAGGTAAAATAGATGGGGGACGAACCCGTGTACTTAAAATGGGGTTTTAGTGTTTGGGGCGGGAAAATGGGTATAGAATTAGGGTTTTATCTGTTTGATTTTGGGAAAAGGGGAAGGTTTGAGGAATTGGCAAGTTTGGTCCCTCAGTGTGTATTGTTCAATTGCAATACACGTCCTTGTGGTGTACAAATTTAAGGACTTGGCAGCATAAGCCCTCCAACCTATATAAGTTAGTTACATAGGTGGTCCTTGTGTATTTAAAACATTTAGGCGGTAGGGCCGACTAACCCCCCAAGTTTAATTTCACATTCAAGCCTTGAAGTTTTTCACACCATGATATACAACCTTTGAAATTGAGCAATTTCAGTCCCTGGAGTTGCATATTATTTTTTTTATTTATTTTTTTATTTTTTTATTTTTTTCTTTTACTTTCTTTTGGCTTGACCGTGTCGGTGTTGACTTTGACTTTGACCAGTTGATTTTTCTGTTGACTTTTTTTTGACTTGATTGACTTTTCGGCTTTGATTTGGCTTTGTCTTTCACAGTCTTTTCCATTCCGAGTCCGGTTTTGTCGTTTTGGCTTTGTTTTTCGTCATTTTCTTAGTTATCCGTTCCTGCACAACACAATTAGCAAAACAAGCATATATTTGGCATTTTAAGTCCGTTTTTGGTTATTTTAGCTCGTTTTTAAAGGTAAAAGGTATGTGTATTTAAGCACATACCAATAGTCGTCTAGTGATGAAGACATCTGCCATGATCACATTCCTATGGTGAACTTAAGGCAGAATTGGTGGAAGCCACTCACTGAAGACAGACCTGCTACACCAGAACTTGCCTGGTCCATCTCATCATCTGATCTGCCTGTCCTAGTGAACAACTTGGCATCTGCTCTTGCATCCACCTATGCACCTCCTCCATAGAACTCGTTACTTGCGCAGACTGGTGACATGACAATCTTTATGGACTGGTTCTGTAAAAAGCAAGGGATCACTGAACTTAAACAACAAGACCTGGAAGGCCCTGCATATGAAATTATCAAAGTCTTCCATCCTAATGTGATTCATCTTCAGTACCAAATGGAAGAATGCCATAAATTACTAACCGATTAAGTGGACGAGTCGATCCTCAGGTATAATGTCAGCAAATCTCTACCACTGGGTGGTCCACCAAGTCAAGTTATGATTCAATCTGACTTCTTCTTCAACAAAGACTTGGAGTATCTACGATACGGTCGCAAGAGTGGCAGGCCTGCGTTATCCATCTCGAAGATGAAGGCCCCTTATTATCCTGATGTTGGCTTAGAGCAGATGGTACTCGATCAAATGTGGATTGAAGAGGAATGCAAGTATGACATCGCTGGTATGTATGGTATTTCTCACCGGTGGTTCTAAAGACAACGATTCTACATTGACAGACACACATCTGAGGGTAATCGCAGAGCTGTTAGGACTCATATGCGGATTTTAAGTGTTGTCAGAATTGAAGTCTTCTTCTTATATGGGTACGATTACATGAAGAAGATCGTTTTTCGTAGAGCTGATCTTAAAGAATATACTATTGCGGAAAGGGACTTCAAATATCTGTACCCTCGTGACTTTAAGAAATGATTAATTATTGAATCTTCAAGGTCACCTGAACCATCTACCACCCGAAGATAAGAAGATTCTCACTACTGCTGTCAACTTATGGACCAGAAACTTGGTTATAAGATAACGCGTAGAAGACTTCCAGCTGGGATTAAAAGCTACCAGACGCAGCTAAACCTTACCAAACCTCGATGGGGATGCACTTGCTTTGAGTTCAAAGCACGACCTCACATATTTGACTCTTCAGTGCCTGTCACATTTTTAGGGATAAATATGGTTCAAATGATCATAGGCGTACAATGAGATCCCATAAGTTCAGTGGACGGCCACTCTGCAACATATTGATGAGGCATTGGACTACCAGGTCAAGGAATTCAAGGTCAACAACTAGGGATGAATCCGGGTTTGAACACACGGTTTTGGACAAGGAAAGAGTCGACAGAACAAGAGTTCATGTTCTGCCAAAACAGAAACGGCTTAAGACAAGGAGAATCTTTTGGAACCTGGAAAGCTTTGTTGGTGGAAGGATAAGAGAGGGAGACTACAGACTGCTGAAGAGAACCGAATGATCACATCATCTCGGCAATTAAGGTCCATCTCGTGTGGGGTATTATTATTATATATGTTGTGGTAATATGTACATAATAAAGTAGTGATTATAATGTATTTTGTATCCGTATACTCAGTTATAATATGTTCCAACATAGGCTTGTATAAATCAGACACTGTTTCTTCTAAATTTTCCTAACTTAAATCAATTGAGACCTAAAATCTCAACGGGTTTGAAATTTTTGATCGGGGGAGAAAATGCGATTTAACTATGAAAATCTAATAAAAAATGTGATCTTTTGGACTCAAGTGTAGGCTCTCCCATATGTGCTAAACCTTTTCGAATATCGATGCACATATTGAGGGGGAGCAAATGGTGTATGATGGCAATCGTGGAAATACCAAAGACCGACCCTGTAATTACTTTATCGGAGTTATAAGGTTGGTAAGGTTAGGTACTCAATCCCACGATCTCGCCAGAGCTGAAGGGATCTAGCCAAGGACAATCCACTAGTTAGTGTAGAAGTCCTTAGGTATGATTACAAAAGGAGTAATGTAAAGAAATAATGGGAAAAGTGCGGACTGAGATGGGAGCAGTACTGAACATACCCAACAAGGTACTATAAAGAAAGTCTCGGTAAGCACTGAAGGGTTTGAAGAATGAAAATAATATGTTACGATAAAAGGGATGAAAAAAGCAGCCCTACCTTAAACAATAGGCAAAAACCTGGTCACTACATATGCTGGGTCAGAATCACATGGTTGCTTGCTGACATTGAAACGAGTATCATGGACCCGTGATATGCTCACAACCCTCCCTAGCCACTCAAGATCCCTCAACGGATTTCTTGTTACATTTCTCACTAAGATCAATACATTATTTCTATCTCTCTCTCACATCCGAGTTAGACATATTGAAAAGGTTGGCAGTGACCGCTCCACTCCAAGCCTCCGAACTACTTAAACCAAAAATGCACTATTGAGTCTAGAGCCATGAGATCATCCATAAATCTCGCTAGGACACTAATACAAATTATGCCTTGCTTTCACAAATCACACACTATGATAACAAGGTAAAGATCTAATGAGTCCTACGCATTATCCTCGTGGTATTGCCAGAACATTCGAGTGATACGAAAGTACTCACAATGAAGATGGAAATCCTTCTAGAGCCAACATCTAACAAGCTCTTGTTATCGGACATTAGATCCACTATGGCTAGATGAACTGTGACAAATGGAAAGCAACGATGGTGCGATACTTTATGAATCAAACTTGTTCCGCAGTGAATTGACAAATAGTATTTGAAAAAAACTTTTGATGAGCTCAACAACGATTTTCGAGCACATTGACTGTGTAATCGTTTCACAACAAATATGTTTCTGATGAAATTTATTCTGAGCTATAAAACACTCTTATGTGTCACAAACATGTTTCTCAGTAATACGTCAATTGATTTTCAAATCATTTTTTATCATCAAATCTTTAAGTACAATAACTATACCGAATTCACTCTATCGTGCGTCGGCTTTGAGACTTTCCGATAAAGAGAACAGGCAAGTATTTTGATTCAGGATGGTTGTACATTAGAAGACCTAAACTTATACTTGAAATCCTATCAAGGAGATTCTTCTAAGAAGATCTACTGTCAAAAACAAACACTCAGTCGTAGTGATCCCCTCACGGATCCCTGAGGTTAATCCAACAAGACACAGCTAATCGACAAGCCATATTTCCGTCCACATGCATTATTGCTCACTGTTTTATACAGTCACTTAAAGATGGAGATAACCCCGTTCCAATGGAGCAATTCACAACCCCAGTTCACACTTAATGGTTCTAAACAAAGACATCATGACAACTGAAGACCTACAACACAAAGCTTCCGCACCTCTAATGAGTATTTGCCTCATGGATCCAGAAATGTGAGCATAGCGGGTCCGAAGTCACAACATCACAGTAAGCAATACTCCACAACAAGGATGTATAAAGAGATTTTACTGTAAACGATGATCCAAAGAAAGCTCAAAAGATCCACACAAGTCTAAGGAACAAAGCTCAAAAAATACTACTGCAGTACATAGACTATCTTGAAGAGAATCAAAAGACTACAAGCCAGAGTCAAAGATCAATACGAAAGATAGCAAGTTTGATTTGAATTTGTATTATTAATGAGGAGACCTCCCTTAGGGGGAGATTTTAGGATTAATGAAATCCATGTAAAAAACTCGGATCACGCCCGTGTAAAGGTCTAGCCATAGGTTAGCTCGTAGCCTTAATATTAATTGGTTTAATACGCGTATGACTTATGCTGTTGGGCCGGGTTCTTTACCCACAGTTAATCCCACTCCATTAGCCCACTATGGGCATAAAACTCATGAATATAACCCCTTTCCAGCCAAGTGAAGGGGTTGGTTCAGGGTGTGTCTTAGGCTCGGTTTATATAAGAGTTTAACGGGTGTTAACTCTTATAATAAAAAGAGTTAACACCGTTAGGGTTTAGGGACTATTTTTGCAATTTGGTTTTCTTTGAGGGACTGATTTGGGAAATATGGGATTTTTTGTCTTTATATGGTTGACTTTGGTTGACCAAGGGTTGACTCTTGTTGACCTTTGATAGCATTCTCCCGGCTCTTTGTGTGCTCTTCCGTTCTCGTGTCCGTGTTTGTTCGGTTTTGACCGTTTTCTTGAGATATTTGCATTATCCGTACCTATACAATCACAAAGGCAAAACAAGCAATATACAAGCATTTTAAGCATAATTTTGTCTTTTTAGGGCATATTTTGATATAAAAAGGATATGTGTTTTCACACATATCAACCACCCCATACTAAAACTAAACATTGTCCTCAATGTTTCTGAGTCGAAGGCTTATAACCCCATACTAGGATTCAAAGAGTCGAATGCATAATCCGAGCATGGAGAAAGTATCACAAAAATCTTAAGCCGTTTATTAAGTATGCTAAAAGATAGATGTTAGTCGATAATAATCTAGGATATCGGATTTCCCCAAACTAATGGCAAGCAAAGGCTAGGAAGCTCGAGTGGACCGGGACAAAACACCGAACACGAGAGTCTTCAAAAATTTTGGGTCAATCCTACAAACAATCACAAGCACAAACAACAAGAATTGGAAGAGTACAAGCCTCCTCACATCACATTAGAAATAAGAAAGAAAAAGGATAAGCATGGGGTGCCTCCCACGAAGCGCTTTGTTTTTGGTAACCGAGTCACATAGCTTGACTCGATCCCCGCATTTAGTTATCCATGGGGATGGTTTGGAGATCCGGGACTACCTTCGATGGTATGTCTCCTCCAAAGTAATGCTTCACACGATGACCATTCACCTTAAAGTTTGGACCATCGGGTTGAGATAACTCGACGGTTCCATATGGAAAAACTTGGGTGATGGTGAAAGGTCCCAACCAACGGGTTTTAAGCTTTCCCAAAAATATCTTTAGACGAGAATTGAAGAGTAAAACTCGATCACCAACATTGAAAATGCGGTTTTTGATCTTAGAGTCGTGAAGCTTCTTCGTCCTCTCTTTATATATCAAAGAATTCTCGTATGCTTGATCACGAAGCTCATTAAGTTCATTAAGTTGAAGCTTCCGGTGATCACCTGCGGTTTTAAGATCAAAATTAGCATGTTTCAAGGCCCAATATGCCTTATGCTCTAACTCAATAGGTAGATGACAAGACTTTCCGTACACGAGCTTATAAGGAGTACAACCAATTGGTGTCTTGAAAGCGGTACAGAATGCCCATAAAGCGTCTTCTAACTTATCGGACCATGAGGCACGGTTTTCACCAACCGTCCTCTCAAGAATACGTTTCAAGCCACGATTTGAAACCTCCACTTGTCCACTCGTTTGTGGATGATAAGCGGTAGCAAGACGATGAGTGACCCCATACTTAGACATTACTTTAGCAAATTTATCATTACAAAAATGGGTCCCACGATCGCTTATAATAGCTCTAGGAGTTCCAAATCGGGCGAAAAGAGATTTCAAGAATTTTACTACAACTCGAGCATCATTAGTGGAGAGCGCCTTCGCTTCTACCCATTTTGATAAGTAATCAACGACTACGAGAATGTACTTATTCCCTCTTAAAGACGGGAATGGACCCATAAAATCGATACCCCAAACATCAAAGATTTTACAAACTTGAATAGTTTGAGGCATTTTATTTCTTTGTGAAATTTTGCCTTGACGTTGACACATATCACAAGATTTGATCATAGCATGGACATCTCGATATATGGTTGGCCAAAAGAAACCGGCATCAAATACTTTCTTAGCGGTGAAATTGGCACCATGATGGCCCCCGATGGGTCCCTCATGACAAGCTTTGAGGATATCAATAGCTTCTTGGCCATGCACACACCGTCGAATGATTTGATCCGCACAAATCCGAAATAAGTAGGGATCATCCCAAAAGTAATGTTTAACGTCCTTAAAGAATTTCTTCTTTTGTTGGGACGACATCCTTTTCACGATAAAATTCCCCGCATGGAAATTTGCAATGTCGGCAAACCATAGGGTACTTCCACTAGATATAATTTCAAGAGTTTCTAAAGGAAAATTTTCATTTATGTCTTTATTTTCTAATACATCCTTATGAGGATTCTCCAGTCTAGATAAATGATCGGCCGCGAGAATCTTTGTTCCTTTTTTTTTATCACGGATGATAATATCAAATTCTTGTAGGAGGAGAACCCACCGGAGCAATCTCGGCTTAGCATCTTGTTTACTAAGAAGGTATTTAAGAGCCGAGTGATCCGTATACACTATACTTTTGGATAAGACAAGATATGGCCGAAACTTTTCAAAAGCATAAACTACGGCAAGCATTTCTTTTTCCGTCGTAGTGTAATGAATTTGAGCTTCGGTCATTGTCTTACTAGCATAATGTATAGGCTGAAAATGCTTCGTCTTACGTTGTCCCAAAACCGCACCAATCGTAAAATCACTAGCATCACACATAAGTTCGAAAGGTCTGTTCCAATCGGGGACAACTAAGATCGGAGCTTCGGTAAGCTTCTTTTTAAGAGTCTCAAATGCATCAATACAATCTTGAAAAAACACAAACGGTGCATCTTTCTCAAGAAGGTGAGTCATAGGTCTAGCAATTTTAGAAAAGTCTTGGATAAATCGTCGGTAAAAACCGGCATGACCTAAGAAACTCCTAACACCTTTTACGGTAGTCGGATGAGGTAGCTTAGCGATAACATCGACTTTAGCTCGATCGACCTCAATCCCGGACTTTGATATTTTATGACCTAACACAATTCCTTCTTTACACATAAAATGGCACTTCTCCCAATTTAGAACTAAATTCGTGTCTTCACACCTTTTTAGCATGTTGTCTAAATTGGAGAGGCAAGTAGCAAAACTATCCCTAAAAACCGAGAAATCATCCATGAAAACTTCCATAGTCTTTTCGATCATATCATGGAATATGGCCATCATACACCTTTGGAAAGTACCGGGAGCATTACACAAGCCAAATGGCATGCGACGGTAAGCGAAAGTTCCATAAGGGCATGTGAAAGTAGTTTTTTCTTGGTCTTGGGGATCTATTAGGATTTGAAAATAACCCGAAAATCCATCTAGAAAACAATAAAACTCATTTCCGGCTAATCTTTCTAACATTTGGTCCATAAATACGAGTAGCTTCATTTAATTTCCTATAGTCAATACAAACTCTCCACCCGGTAACTAATCGTGTTAGAATCAATTCATTATCTTCATTAGCAACAACGGTTATACCACCTTTCTTTGGTACACAATGAACATGGCTTACCCACGGACTATTAGAGATCGGGTAAATCATTTCGGCATCAAGAAGTTTGATAACTTCCTTTTTGATTACCTCATGATTTTTTGGGTTAACCCATCTTTAACTTTGTACAGTGGGTTTATAATCTTCCTCCATTAAGATTTTGTGAGTACAAAAACGAGGGTGAATACCCTTGATGTCGGTGATTTTCCAAGCAATGGCCTATTTATGTAATTTAAGCACCTTTAAGAGGGCTTCTTTTTCATCATCTTTTAAACCGTTTGCAATAATCACGAGTAACTTATCGATTCCTTCTAAGTAAGCATATTCAAAATGAGATGGTAAATCTTTAAACTCTAATTCTGGAGGCTCTTCAATTAAAGATTTTCCCTTGGTCACTTCTGCTTGCTTTAGGTCTATCGGAGGGAGTTGAAACGGGTTATTATTTAACAATATTTCAATCATGCAAATATCTCCCTCCGGATCAAAATTAGCTTGATCAATTTCTGGTGAAATTGAATCATCTTTGAGATAAGCCTCGATCTCTTCCAAAATGAAGTCACTTCCCTCGAACGGAGTGAGGGAAGGAGAAGAGTCGGAAATAATGGGCTCAAAAGCCGGGATGGGATTGCCACCCATAGATTTATTAGAAAAACCAAGCACTTCTTGAGCATACTTCTCACAAGCAACGTCAATGACGTTTATTCGGTTTACCGACATATCATCATATGTAGAGGAGTATCTCATAGTTTGATTGAGATTAAAAGTTACAGCTTCATCATTAACCCTAAGGGTTATTTCTTTTCCGTAAACATCAATTAAAGCACGGCCGGTCCTCAAGAAGGACCTCCCGAGAATGAGGGGAACCTGAGGATCGGCATCAAAATCAACAACAACAAAGTCGGTAGGAAAGTGAAACTTCCCCACTTTGACAAAGACGTCTTCGGCGACTCCTTTAGGACGAGTAATGGATCGATCCGCTAGCTCGAGAGTCATCCGAGTGGGGGTAAGTTCGGGTAGGGAAAGCTTTTTCCATATGGAAAGAGGCATAAGATTTATGCTAGCGCCAAGATCGGCCAAGGCGTGACATACATCCATTCCCGGGAAATCACATGGTATAAGAAACTTGCCGGGATCTCCAAGCTTTTCGGGAAGCTTTTTAAGGAGCATCGCCGAACAATTCTCATTCAACGGTATCTTAGCTAATTCAAACAACTTATCCTTATTCGTGAGCAAACTTTTAATCGTAGAGGCAAATTTTGGCATCAAAAGTAAAGCATCCGCGAAGCTAATGTCGAAGTGCAAATCTTGAAAGATTTGAAAGAACTTCTCCATTTGATTCGTAGCTTTTTCACGGAGCTTTTGATCATTAAGTCTAGAAGGATATGGAATATTAGGCTTAGGTAAAGTCTTCGGAACATCGGGTTCTAGAATAAGAATGAGGTTAACCGGAGCTTGGATGTGAGCGGTACTTCCTTGGAAATTAGTTTGCTCCTTATTCTTTGTCTCCTTGGTTTCTCGTTCTACTACCTTTTTGGGAGAAGGATTAGTATGAATCGAGGGTCCCTCATAAGCAACACCACTTCGAGTAGTGATTGCGTTCATCTTACCCTTCGGGTTAGAAATAGTATTACTCGAAAGAGTACCCGAAGTTGAGGCTTGATTTTGAAAAAATCCACTTAACATATTCTGCAAGTTATTTTGAAAAGCATTTTGTTGATTCATCAAGACAGTTTGTTGAGTCTTCATTGTATTTTGAATTTCATGCTTAAATTCTCCTTTCAACGAGTTGATTTGATTTTGCATATTTCTCATCATTTGGTCATTAGATTTCATGTAACTTGAAAACTCATTTGAAATCCCTTGTTGAACTTGATTATTAGGAGCTTGAAAAGGTTGGTTTTAAAATCCTTGATTTTGAAAATTTAGAGCATGATTAATTGGAGCTTGAAAACCTTGATTTCCATGAAAATTATTTCCCCGATTAAAATTATTCCCTTGGCCTTGATTTTGATTATACCTATTTTGACTATTTTGCATCGGAGCAAAACCGGGTGGTGCCATTTAGTTGCTAGCACGGTTTGGAGGGGCTACTTGATTGTAAGTACCCATGGCCGCACAAACACTCGATTGATTGCTATCGGTAGTATTACAATTATAGTAAGTATGGGCATCACCACAAATAACACAAGATTCCTCAACCGTTTTAATCGTAGCGGGAGTGACAACTTTCTTAGAAAAAATCTCAACTAAGGTCAAAATTTGGTCCGCAAGCTTATCAATTCTTTCATCCGTCTTACTAGAAATTTCCCTAGAATTCGTATTCACCCTAGAAACATTTGATTTGTTTCGTGAATAACGAACTTTCGATTTGTTCTCAATTATGTTCAAGGCCTCTCTAGTAGTCTTACTCAAAAGATTTCCACCCGCCGCGGCATTCAAGGAGTCTTGATCATTCAAGTTTAAACCATTATAGAAAGTATCTATTTGGGTTAACTCCGTAAATCCGTGGTGGGGACATGCTCTAAGCATTTCCTTAAATCGTTCCCATGCCTCTCCAAATGTCTCCTCGAATTTTTGAGTAAATCGAGAGATTTCATTTTTGAGGTGGGTGGTCTTTGAGGGAGGAAAAAATTGATTCACGAATTTGTTTACGAGATCGTCCCAAGTCAAGATAGAATTAGGAGGTTCTTTATCGTACCAAACTCTAGCGGTCCCCTCGAGTGAATATGGAAACATCATGAGTTTAATTACATTATTCGGCACATCACTAAATTTCAAAGTCGAGGTAATCCTTTTGAAATTGTTAATATGAGTATGGGGATTTTCCCTCTCAAATCCATGAAATGGTTTAGCTTGAACAATTTCTAGCAAATTCATCTTTGATGTATAGTTTATAATACGTATTATATTAAAGTATAAAGAAATTTACTAAAAATCCTTAAGGACAAAGATTTAAAGTAAAAATTTACATAAAAATACTACACGTTTAACCGGTAAGTGATTACCGGGTCGTTTTCCCAAAATTTCAAAATGGTCCGCATTAATTTCCGGTATGACGATAGCTTCTCCATACCCTTTCGTGGGTGCTTGGAGTAGCTCTTCCATTGTTCGATTATCCGCCATTGGTGCAACTTCAACGATAGTACGAAGCTCGGGTTCGACTATATTTGGAGCATTTCGTCTATTTCGACGTCTCGAAATGGTTACGGGTGAATTATTTGTATAATGGGAATTTCTAGTGCGATGCACTATACGAATAAAACCGATAAAACAAACGAGAAGAGAAAATATATAATAAAATTATTTTTGTTTCACCGAATAATCAACAAACTTAGGTTAACTCCCTTAAGTGAAACTTGCAAGCAAGTGGGGGACGTAGTGGGAGCGAATCGCCTTAAAAACGTTTGTCCCTTCGGGTTGTAGTTCTTTGGAACAACCCTCTTAATAGCTTATTTCACAAAAGAGGTGCGCCTTTTTCGTAAGTGACACAAGACGGTTATTTTTTCAATCTTTGGATTGGGAACTTATTAATGGATATTCACAAATTTTCTAGTAAGAGAATTAAATTGCTTGTGTATTTTAGTTTTTTAAGAGAAGACAATAAAAATCGAAAAATCCGGAAGAGCAAATATTATTTTTTTTATTTATCTTCTACATATAGTAAAAAGAAAAAGAAAAATATTTTTTACTATTTTTTTAATTTTTTTTTTATTTTTGATTTTTTCAAAAGACGTAACTTTCGAGACGAAAGGTTCTCCAAATCACGATCAACAAATTCAAACGACAGAATCTTAACACAATTCCCCGGCAGCGGCGCCAAAAATTTGATGTGTTGTCAATTATACGTATAATATGAAAGTATAAGAAATTCACTAATAATCCTTGAGGACAAAGATTAAAAGCAAACTCTACACAAAATATCGTACGTTAACCGGTAAGTGTTCACTGGGTCGTTTATACCCCAAGAATTATGAATTGAAACCCCGTTTTTATTTGGACAATGATTTGAATGGTGATAAGATTTTGAATTGGTTTTCTATTTCTATTAATAAAAACACATACAACATATAAGGGAAAGTAAACGCTAAAGCAATTAAGAAATTAAAACGCTAAAATGATAACGGGAATTTAAAGAAAACGCGACAATTAAGCAAGCATATCAAATTTAAGACCTACGAACGCAAATTAAATTCCTAAACCTACTAAATATTGAAAGAAAATTTTCAGAAAAAGAAAATTATTTTTTTGATTTTTATTTAATTTTTTATGATTTTTTTATGTTTTTAATCTAAATAAATGCACGAAAAATACTAAACTTAAAACTAAAAATTTAAGAAAAATCCTAAAAGTAGCTTAAGCTATAAACAATGCAAGAAAAATACTAGCTAGGAAAGAGCTTAAATGAATAAGCCAGAAAAAGCCTATTAAGCACTCGAAGTGCTTATAACTAAAAGTGCCCAAAAAGGTGTTAAAAGTATATTAAGTGCACCCTTGGACATAAAAGTCCCAAGGGCGCAGATGGTAGAAGAGTGTGTGTTAAAAAGGGTTGAATGAGGTTGAGGTCAAGGGTTCGAGCCTTGCTCACCCTTGACTTCCCTTGTTCCCCATTTTTTTATTTTTGAAAAACTTATTGAAACAAACTTGTAAAACAACTAAAAATAAACACTTTTTATGAAGACAACTTTTTTCAAACTCACAAATAAGCTAGAAAACAGCTTATAATAAAGACAGATATCACTTAACTCTTTTTGGCTTTTTTATAAATCTCAAAGGAACTTATAAGCTAAAATAAGCTCAAACACAATCAAACTAGCTAAAATTACTTTCAAACAAACCTAATAAACACAGCTGAACAATTTTTAACCAAAATCAATAAGCAAAAAGCTAAGAAAAGTTCATAAGCAATATTG